>MUZC01000085.1:404121-436235 GCA_002072015.1 Radix auricularia
CCCCCCCCCCCCCCCCCCACTTAAATTTAATGACTAGGCTTTCATTTGATTTGACTTTATCTTTTTTTTGTTTGATAATATTTTATTTTATATAGAGTACAAGAAGTAAAGTTGGCGAGGAGAGATCTGAATCTCAGGAGAGACAGGTACATGATTATATTCCATATATTGCTAGAAAAATTACAGTTATTGACATGAAGCTATAAATTGATAGTCAATTCTAACATAACTTGATAGAGTTGTTGTATCTTACGCATGTCACAAAATGTGATATAAAATACTGGGCTATCAGAAGACGCCAAAGCCACCCAACTGGATTTACATTTTAATTGACATTTTAATAGATGTGCATTTCCTTACAGTATTCTAATAAAATGTTCTGGTTGATCTTTATATTCAAAGTAATTTGTCAACAATGTTGCATTGGGTGGACTAGAGAGGCATACAAGAATCAAAAATGTATTATGAATTTAAAAAACAATACTAAATAATATTTGACTTATGTCAAAAAGTAAGTCTAATTAATGTGCCGGAAAGGGTAAGAATTTCACTCCTGGAATTTCTTAATTTGAAAGGAGAAATTTTCAATTTTTTGTTCACTCAAATTTTAACAATGTACTAATATACTACTACAAACTACACAAATGATAGTTCTCTTTCATTTTCTGAAAGTTCATAATTATTTATTTCACAGCATCAACTAGTCACAGCAGTTTATGTGAGACTCAGATTTTACAAATTGTTCTATTCAGCATTGTTGTCATTTGCAAAAGAAAAGGTAAAATTATGTCTACATATAATTTTTTTTTACTATACAGCTATATAAGTTTTAAAAAAATCCTCTACTTTTACAGAAAAATATAAATGAATATAATCTTAATTCTCTAATTTCAAAGTGTTATTAATATTTCCTACACTAGATTAGTCTATTGGATGTTTTATGAACTGACTTGTGTTAGCTTATGTTCCATTTCACATTTAATACTTAATAGATAAATATAAGGTACTGTGTCTAAGGCATGTGACAAAGGGCTGTGTTTAAGAAATGTTACGTAAATTAAATGGGGAATCAGATATGGCTATGAATTCTTGTAAAAGACAGTGCTATGTTTGTTTTTTTTGTCTCTTTTGTATGTGTTATTCAAACATCTGTCTAGTGTGAGGGGCTCCCGATGGCCAAAAAGCATCTGACTCAAATTGCAGAGCTTCTGCCATCATTGATCGACACAATACCACTTGGAATACAGGAAGAATCTCCCCCAGCTTCTAAGAATGGTTCGTTGGTGCAGACATATTCTAATAATGTTATTTTGTTATATATAAGATAATTTAAAAATATATTTTCTTTTACGTTACATTGAAGTGAACAAGGTCCATAAATGCACAATTTTGAGAAATTAAATTTAATTAGCACTGCCAAGCATACTAAAAAAACAGTAAAAATATATTATACTTACTATTGAAATTTAACTTTACTAGTTGTTTATAGAGAACTAGAAGTCACATGAAAAAAATATTTGCTCCCACATGTAAATGCTACAAGCTGTTAATCTTTCTCTTTTCTAAAGTCACCCTCTTTACATTTTACTTCTAATAGATTACCCAACCATTCGAGGATTCGAGCCACTTATTAATCAAAGATTACTGCCTCCTACATTCCCACGTTACACCATCATCAAGCCAAGAGTTGATTCATTTAACTACATAACAACCTTAGTTCAGAAATTACAGTTCATCACTACAGTGCCAGATTTGGGATATTTCCATAATATATTGGTCAATAAATGTTCTCATTCTTTCTGTTCTATTTAAAATACATAAAGCTTATATTAAAAATTATGCTTACATGTCATTGCAATCTAAAAGCAAAAATCTTCATATTTTGATTAATGTTTTGAACATGTTTTTGATTTTTAAAAATAGAATATCAATTAATTTAACTTGTTGGAAAATACACATTTATAATCATATTACAATAATTACATACATGAATAATCCTAATTACAGTTTTCCAAACAAAATTAATTTTTTTGTTTGTTATCAGGAGGCTTTTACAGACTTTAGTAAGACTTCTCCTTGTGTACTCTCAAGATCCCTGCTACAAGTAATTTACTTTTTAAAGTTCACTTTAATTAACAACCTGCATTGAAGCTACCACTCTAGCTTCCTAAGCCTTCACAATAATGATTTCTGATAGTGTTATTGTATAATTGTTATAATGTATGAAAACACATTAATTTTATTCATTCAAGTTTTATTGACATTGCATAGAAAAGAAATTTAAGGTAATATTTTAAAAAGACCAAGTAAAAACAAGTAGAAACAATAGATTGATATTAAAGGGTCAACAGTGAGAAACATTTTTTGATTGTGTCATTTCTTTGCCAACATGATGATTCTTCATCTGATTTAACTCATAAAACATTGCCTTTCTGCAGTTGTTGTTGCTGCCTCCAAACAGACGTGTCTTTGGTACACAGAGTGTTGTTGATGCCTTGAAAGAAACCATACGTGGATTCATTGCTCCCCCAGGCCTTTCACCCAAGTATATAAATATCTTTTTTTTTTCCTTTACTTTTCATAAATGTAGATTTAAAATTAAACTGACTTTTTCGGATATTGCAAATAACTTTTTGAGGTAAGGATGAACTGCAAAGATGTGAATTCTGTCTACAATTATTTAGAAATACAGACTCGATATCTACCAACATTTTATGATTTACTCAAATGTAAATTTAAGTACTCTAGTGTGCAAACTGTACTTGGTTACAAATTGCCCAGAATATGCCATGATTAATGACCACTAGGGGTGTACTGGATTAAAAAATTTTTAATCTGACTTTATGAAGTGAAATCCTGCTGGAGTCGGATTTGTAAAAATGGTCAGAATCCGGATTTCCGGAGCGAGAGCCCAAAATTTGGTATACTGCTATTGACCACACAAATCATTAAAAAGAGTACTTGGATGTTTTCTCCCTTCCCTTATTCATTTTATACCATTAATATAAGACACCATTCCAATCATGAAACTTAGGAGGATACCACCATTTGTGGCTTCAATATAAAGGAGATAAATTTATTTTTAATTTAAAGTACTATGTGGTGGAATGAGAATTTTCATCAGTTGATTAACTAAAAAAATTTTAATTAAAAATTTGTTGTAGGTTACTGACATTTCAGATAGTATAATAAAATTTAAAAATCTCAATAAGAACAGTGCTAAGATATCATCAAAACTAATAAGCTAACAGGAACATGGCTGGCTGAATTCTATAGAACAAAACCAAGCAATTCATTAGCTTTTTCTTTATCAAATTTTAACTGAATAATCTTCAGATATATCTTAATGAACACTTTATTCCAGGTCATCAATTTACAACCACGCTCAAGCTAAAGAATATATTGATGCCCTTCTGACAAGGGCAGCTCGACCGTTTTGCACCCTGTTTCAGATCACAGGTCACAACAGGGCCAGGCAGAGAGACAAGTGGGCCAACATCCTCGAAGACTTGTCCAACATGCAGGAAGAGGTTGGTGATGTTCTTCTTGGACAATGTTCATTGCGAGTATAGTGGAGATTTTTTTATTGTTCTATATTTTAACCCCAAAAAGGAAAGGCTTACACTTTTATAGCATTTGAATTTGATGCTGTGGTTATAACAGTTCCATAAAACAATTATTTATTATAATGAATGGACTAATAAAGGCATTTAAAAATAATATCATGAAAACAAAAACAACTCCTGGTTTCACTATTTCTGAATTTTAAAACAGAACCGAGTACCGTAAAAAAATTAAATCTTTCCAATTTGATTGTTTAGTTGTTTTTGTTGATGCACTTCAGCATGTAGTATTTATTGTGCTATATTGTGTTTCAAACAAATGTTTCCCATTACCAGGCTGACAAGGTTGATGCCTACCTCCATACCCTGCTTGTGAAGACCGAGAGAAACAGAAACCATCTGGCCTGCTTTGGCACTTGGGTACTGTACCACACCCTCAACGCCATGATCAACTACACCCTGTCAGGGTTTGAGCTGGAGCTCTATGCCATTTTTGAATACCAATATGTTTACTGGTAAGATTTTAAGGCAACTTTTTTTTTTGTAGAAAATGTTCTTGCAAATTCAAATAATTCTTTTTTGTTTGTTTGTGTGGCTCTGTACAGCTTTGTTACCAGTAACATTTTAAACCCATGTCTGGTTGTGCTGCTTTTTTATGTAAGATATGGCCTTTTAACATATTAAATGTAAGTAAAATCTTTGCATGAATAAATAAGCGGCCTTCAATATAAACTTGAAAAATAAAATGAAAGTAAAACAAACAAATTGAGTATAGTTAGTAATGTGATTCATATATTTGAAAATATGGCTTATGTAGTAATTTGGACAGTTTTGAGAACTAATGGACTGTATACACATATTTGATGTTATTTAACTCTTAAAGCCCCATAAGGTTTTTGGAAAACTTCCGCCTCAGTCCCGTAAGGATTTCCCGTATTACGATCAACCGGTTATGAAATTAAAAAATTTGCGTAAAATCCATTTATAATATTATTGTCATACTGACTTCATTTTTAAGGCTAAGAATGGTTATTTTACGCATCCAAAAGACCGTACTGAGTTTGAAACAATATTTACCTGTAGTTTAGAACTATTATTTTAGTAATGAAGTATAACGAAAACGTATCTTCGAAAAAAAACCCGTTAAAACTACCAAAAAACATCGCGAATCGAGCGTTAACACTAGTGCCGGCAAAGGCCGCCATTGCCGGAAGTCAAATACATCGGTTTTCAAGCATTGAAGAGTTTTTACTTTCCGAGATCTCATTTCTAACGAGATTTGTATCTAGGGACGCATTACGACGCTTTAGGGATAGCGGGAAGAGACGCATTACGACGCTTTGCGACTTTAAGAGTTAAATGTTTATTATGTTATGTAACATACTGTTGCTTTTGTAGTAAAATGAGCTAAATGAATAGCAATGTGATGTTGTAGATTTAGCATATTTCAGTTTTAGATTTATTTTAAAGCAGTTAAACTAAATTCATTGGTTAAAGATTTTGGTGTCTTATTGTATAAAAAGAGTCTATTTCTAATTTAGATGTAAAATTTTGTAATTTATATGTCAATAGTTTTTGATGAATTCTATTTTTTTTAAAACATTCATTTTCCAATTTATTTTAAAGATTGTTTTTTTTTTTTCAGAGAGATAGTTCTTAATTTACAAAAAAAGGGGAAGGTATAACTGAATAATGTCATAAATATTCTGCCATATATTTATGATAAATAAATATGTCATTTCAGGTACTTGTATGAGATTTTGTATGCATGGCTTGTTTCAACTCTCCATCGGGCGGACAGTTTTCTTTTGGAAGCTGAAAATGCACCAGGTAATGTTTTTAACTGTTGTAATTACGACTAATGAACTACTTTTTTGTACAATTGCTGAGTTAAATATTTAAGAAAGTTTAAACATATTTCATTTTGTGTTATCCCAGACATGTCTGTGAAAGGCCGAAGCAGTAAGAAGATCAAAAAGAAAAAGCGAACCAAAACACTGACAAGGGAGTTAACTGTGGCACAAGCTTATCAGCAAATGTTTGGTGGCTATTACAAGGTAATTCTTATTTATTGAGGTGTATCACTCTCCTTGTACTAATAGAAAATGTGTATTGAAGAAATTCACCAAGAAATACAAAAAAGAAAAAGAAGACCCCAGCTCTTCGAATTGCTAGCTGGAACGTGAGGACTATGTGTCCCGGCATCACTGATGATCTGCAGTCCATAAACGACACACGGAAGACAGGAATAATCGATAGAGAACTTAAAAGGCTAAAAATTGACATAGCATGCCTTCAGGAGACCAGGCTCCCAGACAACGGTTCACTCCAAGAGGCCAATTACACCTTCTTCTGGCAAGGCAGACCGAAAGACGAACCTAGACAGCATGGTGTGGGTTTCGCTGTTAAAAACACTCTTCTACCATCCATTGAACCCCCGTCATCAGGCACGGAGAGGATCCTCACTCTAAGACTCAGAACAACTGCGGGCCCAGCAAACATTCTTAGTGTGTATGCCCCAACACTCTATTCAACTCCGGAAGAGAAGGACCAGTTCTATGGAGCGTTAGACCAGGCAATAGCCAGCATCCACAAAGACGAGGCAATCTATCTCCTAGGAGATTTCAATGCTAGAGTGGGGAGCGACCACGAAGCCTGGCCCACCTGCCTTGGACTATTTGGAAGAGGAAAGTTAAATGAAAATGGACAAAGGCTTCTGGAATTGTGCTGCTCACGAGGCTTGTGTGTGACCAACACTTTCTTCAAGTGCAAGGATATACATCAAGTATCTTGGAGACACCCTCGATCCCACCAATGGCACCAGCTGGACCTCATTATCACCAGGCGTGCACAACTAGCTAGCGTCCTACTCACTCGCAGCTATCACAGTGCCGACTGTGACACGGATCATTCCCTTGTCGCCAGCAAAGTACGAATAATGAGGAAAAACTCGTACCACACAAAGAAAAAGGGAAGTCCACGCATCAATACCTCCTGCATGAAAGACCCTGCGATAGCGCAGCTGTTCAAAGACAAGGTGAAGGAAAGTCTCTCAAAGATGTCCCCATGCGTCACCATTGACTCCAAATGGACGCAACTGAGAGACACAATCTATACATCCGCAATACAAGCCTTTGGCAAAAAATCTCACAAAAACACGGACTGGTTTGATGAACATTGGGACGAGATGAAACCCGTCACTGAAGCAAAAAGGAAAGCTCTTATGGCTTACAAGGAAAAGCCTACACCTGACAATTTGCATGCTTTAAAAACAGCTAAGTCACTTGCCCAAAAGGTTGCACGTAAATGTGTCAATACCTACTGGCTTAAGCTCTGTTCCAGTATACAATCAGCTGCAGACATGGGCAATGCAAAAGTCATGTACGAAAACATCAAAAAGGCAACGGGCCCCTTGACGTCAAAAGCTGCTCCCCTAAAGTCCAAAAATGGAGAAATTATTCAAGACCAGGCAGCACAGCTAAAACGGTGGGTTGAGCATTATCTGGAATTGTATTCAACAGTTACCACAGTCTCCAGCACCGCTCTAGATGACATCCCAGATATGCCACTCATGGAAGAACTTGATGTCGTGCCCACACAGGAAGAGCTGAGCAAAGCAATTGACAGTCTAGCTTGTGGAAAAGCGCCTGGGAATGATGGAATACCACCAGAGGTTCTAAAGAGTGGCAAGACAGCTTTACTCCAACCATTGCACGAGATTCTGTCCCTCTGCTGGGAACAGGGCTACATCCCCCAAGACCTAAAGGATGCAAATATAGTGACACTATATAAAAACAAAGGTGATAGGAGTGATTGCAATAATTATCGCGGCATTTCACTCCTTAGTATTGTAGGAAAGACCTTTGCCCGCGTTATACTAAAACGTTTACAAAGCCTAGCATCCCGCGTCTATCCAGAATCTCAGTGTGGTTTCCGGTCCGGTCGGTCTACCATAGACATGGTGTTCTCCATACGACAGCTCCAGGAAAAATGCAGAGAGCAGCAGATGCCACTATACATTGCATTTGTGGACCTTACAAAAGCCTTCGACTTAGTCAGTCGCAACGGGCTATTCCAAATACTGGCAAAAATTGGATGTCCCCCTCACCTACTTGCCATCATCAGACAGTTCCATGAAAATATGCTTGGCACAGTACAGTTCGATGGAGCTAAGTCAGAGGCCTTCCCTGTCAGCAGCGGAGTTAAACAAGGTTGTGTACTCGCACCAACACTCTTCGCAATATTCTTCTCTGTACTTCTTCGATACGCATTCAAGGATAGCAGTGAGGGAATCTGGTTACATACCAGAGCTGATGGAGGACTTTTCAACACTGCCCGCCTCCGAGCCAAGACCAAAACGACGGATGTCCTAATTCGAGAGCTACTATTTGCGGATGATGCGGCACTAACAGCACATACAGAATCTGGTTTGCAACAACTCGTGTCAAGCTTCTCCAATGCCTGCAAAGAATTTGGTCTGCAAATCAGCTTGAAAAAGACAAACATCATGGCCCAAGACACTCGACCTCCTCCTACCATAAATATCGATAATGAAAACTTGGAGGTTGTGGACAGCTTCACCTACTTGGGATCCAAGGTCTCCAATACACTGTCCATTGAAGAAGAAATAAACAGCAAAATTGGCAAGGCAGCCGCAACAATGGCTAAATTAAATAAGCGGGTCTGGCAAAACACCAAGCTAACGGAGAAAACCAAACTGTGCGTCTATCGAGCCTGTGTCATCAGTACACTACTATATGGGAGCGAGACATGGACCACTTATACATCACAAGAGCATAAGCTTAACAGCTTCCATTTGAGATGCTTGCGCCGCATTCTTGGCATTAAATGGCAAGAAAAGGTGCCTAATAGTGAGGTCCTAACGCGTGCCAATACCCAAAGCATGTTCTCAATTCTTAGTGAAAGACGCCTGAGGTGGCTAGGACATGTCAAAAGAATGAGCCCCGGCCGCATCCCGAAGGACCTCCTATATGGTGAACTTGCTTCAGGAAAGAGGAAAACAGGTCGCCCGCGCTTGCGATTTAAAGATGTCTGTCAAAGGGACATGAAAGCAGCCAAAATACATACAAGTGACTGGGAGTGTAAGGCAGAAGACCGATCTACGTGGCGCACAGTTGTCAAAGAGGGCGTCATAATAGTCGAGGAGCGAAGAATGGAGGAGGCTGCAGACAGAAGAGCTAGGAGAAAGGCCAAAACATTTGGAAGCACAGAACTCGTGTGTAAATACTGTGGCAAAGACTGTCACTCAAGGATAGGACTGCACAGCCACTCGAGAAAATGCAACCCAACCCAACGGTGATGCACCATCGTCTCGCGAGACGGAAGGATGCCGAATTGAAGAAATTAAGTTTAAATTTGAATTGACACTAGAGAACTTCTTGTTATTTTCTGTTTCTCTATTCAGACTTTCAGTTACTCTCAGCTACTCTTTTCATTATATTGTATTATCTTTAGTCTTAAATGCATCCTGTGCCCATTTTGTCCATTGATTCATAAATATGTACTTTCAGGTTATAAATGCCCATGAATACTGTATTTATTTATTTATTTTTAGTGATTACTATTGCTAACACTGGGGATAGTCATGGCCAAGGAGCATCACCCTGGATTCAGAATTTATGTTTTGGGTGGTCTAAGCAAATTTTAAAATATCATGTTTTTTTTCTTTCTAGGCTGTGATAGCTTTCCAAATTTGTGGGAAATTAAAAGAGCCAAAGTTTAGATTTGATAATGAGGAAGTGCGTTACAGTCATAGATTTGCACCATTTGCTTCAGTGGTCACCCCACCTATGGTTCATTATAGCCAATACAAAGTAAGTTGCTATGCATACATTTTTATTTTGATTGTGTTTTCATGTTTGATCAAGGAAAATGTTGGAAACTATAAGATAATTTAATCAGTGGTTCCATTATAGCAATTAAAAACTCTAATAATAATTTGGAGAATAAAATTAATAATTATTTACAAATTTTAATACTTTAAAAAAAATTAATAGATATTTAAAATAAAAATTCTGTTTATTTTTTGGGGAAATAGTGAGTATTTTTTCAAATTGTCTTCAATTTTGCTCTTAGCAGAAAGTTTTTTAAAAAGTTATTTTTTAATGATTAATTTCTGTATTTAATTATTACTTTAATAGCTAATAAACAATTTTGACTCTCTCCAGGAAATGTCTGATTTAAATCGATATGACCCTTTACCAACAACCCAGGACATGTTTGGGGCAGCATGCAAATGTTTCTGTCAGGCAAAAGAACTCTTGGATTCTGTAACTCCACAGTCAGAAGAGGTAAATTCTTTTTCCAAACAAATTTTTCGAGAATAAGTGGTATCTATGACACAATGTTCAAAACCAAAATTTTCACACAAAAGGTTAATTAATCTCAGTGAATGAAAGTCAGTGGAAAAAGACTAAGTTGATACCATATAAATAATTGGTTTATGCTGCTCTTACATCAAAGACACTAGCAAAAAGAAAATGGCATAGTTTATAATATTTATTTGCATTATTTTTTATTTTATAGCAGTCATTTTGTTTAATTATGCAAACCACGTTGCTTTATCGATTAGATAAGATTTAGGAAGAACTGAAGAACTATCATTAAGGTCTAGTCTGTATGTTTCATATAATATATCCAATAAAGAAACTAGGAAACAGTAATCTTATGTATAGAAGGAGCATCTGTAATGTAAAAAAAAAATGGTGGAACTGTACAGCTATTTTAAACTTTATGTCAATTTCTTGCTAAGTTTATCACAAGTGAGAATATTTTAAAGTCTAAATTGACTATAAAATATATATATATAATATATATATATGGTGAATAAAAAATGAGAATACTAATGGAAACGTATTATAAATGACTAAAAGAGAGTACAGAAATAAGAAAAGAATCAGAATAAAATCTAATAAAAATAAGACAATGGAAAACTTAAGAAAATTTCTTTTGATAGAATTGTTTTTTACCAGAAATATAGATGATTTGGAACTTGGTGTAACAAATATTGACACTTTCATTCAAGTTTTGATTCTCTACAAAAATATTTTGTTTATACACAGATCCAAACAGTTATTAAAATTGCAAAGACAAATTTTGTTGTCATGAAACTTGTTGTAGGGGGACACAAGGAAAATTCTATGGTAGGATTCATTTCTTTCTCTTATTTAAAACTGTCTTGAATTTATATTATAGCAATTAACAGCATATTCAAGTTGCATTTTCTAAACCATTTTTCCATTCTTTAATTACTTCTTTAGTTTTAGCAATAATAACTTACTTTTTTTCTTCTTTCATTTTTGAACATATAGATATTTAAACGTGTGTTATAGCCATGCAAGACAATAACCTTACACTGTAAGGACACTCATCTTGTTGAATTTAAATACTGAAACTCTTCTTCTTATTTTTTTCTTGTCAAGGTTCCTCCAGAATTTGAGTTCTCCCAGCACAAGATATTCCCTGTGATAAAAGTGGTGTGATGCCACCACACACAGTAGTATTACAAATTTTTTTTTAATGAATGAGCATGTTGAAAATATTTTCAAAACATAAACACTTTCGTTGATGAGTTTGTTTTAAAATATTTTTAAAAAATTCAGTAGCATAAAACAGTTAGCCATGGCACACAAAACAGTTAGCTGTGGTGATTCAGGATGAAATCCAACCTTGATATCACATCTTGCCATCATTTTTTGTTGTTGTTTCTTTCTGTGTGCCCCAAGGGAAATGAAATACTGAACAACTCAACTACAAAAAAAACAGATTGTTTTTTGTTTGCATAAAAGATGTCCTAACATACTTGAGTGCGAAGTCAACATTTTTTTTTACCTGCTGCACAAAGTATTTGTGATGTCACATTCAGTCACCAAACCATCCCCAGACACATACACATTTTTTTTGGGAGATTGTTGAATATGTCTGTGCACACATGTTGAGAAGGTGTTCATGCTTAATGGCCCAAATAAATGTTCATGTTTTTGTTGTATTAAAATTTAAAATGCTTGAATGAATTCCATGAGGGTACTTTGCAAGAAATAAAAACATAGCAACTACACTTCTTTTTTATTCAAAAAGGAAAATGAGTGATACATGAATTGTAAAGATAGAAAATATTATTTTATTGAATGTAGATTTATGAGTGTCACCAGGTGTGAATGAATGGTCAAAAAATTAATAATTATTGTCAGAATAAAAAATGAATTTAACAATATAGATTTCTTTTTTTTTTTTTGTTGATGTTGATTAAAAAAAATTAGGAACATTATTTGTATTATTATATTTTCAGCTATGGTTAAGAATCCTTACACTCAAAAAGAAAACTGTTAGTTTTCAAAATCACTATATTTTTAAAAATGCTAGAAAAAAAAACAGACAATCAATAAATACAAAATATTCAATGACAAATATTCAAAATAAAACAACACAAACTTTAACAGTTTTCTTGAATTGCCTGTAAGGAAATATATAGATCTATTTAAACTCCTACAATTTTATTCAATTTGCTGAAACTTTCTGTTTCAATGAAAGATCTTTGGGTGGGATTTTCCACTGTTGTGACATTGGGCGTTAATTCTCAAGCTGACTTAACTTACTGACATTTCTATGTGAAAGTTCAATGAAAAAATTAGAAGGCAAATTTCAGCCTAAGTCATTCAAAATCCGTTCCCACATACGCCAAAAGGCTATTGAACTTAAATGCACATAAAAGGATGCAATATTCTTGCACTTGCATTGTGATACGTCCATACAAGGTCGGTGTTCTTAGCCAAAAGTAATAAAAATCCAAAACAAACCCACAACTACTAGTAGTACTACACCGCATGTGTGTCCGTCTCAGTCGCCCGCCCTTGGCTTGTTGGGCTTGATCTTCATCTCCACCTTCTTGAGGGAGTAAAACTCGCTGTCCTTGAGCGTGTACCAGACGATGCCGTCCGAGTAGTGCGACTGGCTCTGGGAGTACCAGGCCGTGTGGTACAAGCCGTTCAGCTGGCTGTAGAAGCAGCTGTTGTACCACCAGCCACCCTGGGGTCATTTGGTGGCGGGGAGGGGAGAGATACAGAACATTAATTCACCTTCAAATGATCCTCCCCCCACATTTAAAACTCTAATTAAAATGCAAGCTTAGTTATGAAACTGGATAAGCGAGGGACGCAGTAATCTTCTGTATATAAGGAGTGTCTCTATCGAATGAGATCATTTTCATAAAAGATATGGTAGGATTTTGTTACAATTACTGTAAAATATGAAACAATATCTGGGCCTCAATATTTATCATGTATGTTCAGGGCCAGCATCCCATCTTGTCAAACTTTGAAAACCATAATTTTGGTGGCACCTGTTTGTACGGTTCCCTTATTTTATTTTTTATATTTGTTTTATTTGTGTATTGTTTGTTCGTTGAGGAAGGTACTTTGCTGAAACGTTCGCTGTTTTGTTACGTCCTGTCAGGCTAACCCTTACCCTTTTTTTGTCTTTTCCATTTACTTATTTATAAGCTGTCAAGGTATGAGAATCACTGCGAGTAGTTGTTGTGAAATAATTGTGAGCGATAGTCAAAACAGTTCAGTAAACATAACACTGAGTGTTAATCACGCATGATTTTATGAAGAATGTCAGTCGGGCTATATAAAGTGTGGGAGAGCGAAGTCTAGGCGGTCAGTAAAGCAGTGTGTTGAGATGTGTTGAGACAGGCTGGAGGCTGCGGAGATAGTCATAGGTCGGTGGAGTGTCTAAAACATTATCCAGGTGTGTTCGAGTGTTAGAGACAGTCATGGAAAGTTAGACTTATGATGAAGTAGGCTGATGTTTGGATGTACCTGATGAAGTGGCTCTTATTATATTTCTGGTGTGGCAGTCCTTGTGCATAGCCTGATATTGGATGTACCTGATTGATGTAATGACTGTATTATATTGCTGGAGTGGCTGTCATGGTATTGCTGAAGCAGTGGCTGTTATTGTATTGTTGGCACAATAAAGACTTGAGTATATATTGACAAGAGTCGAGACTTAGTCTTATTCCATCCAGAACCCAGAACGCAACATAAGCCTGATTGCAGTCTCACCCCCATTTTGTTCACTACCTTATTTTCTGCAGCACAGTGACGCTCGTGGAGGTCGTTGTCCATGTCCTCTGTACTGAACGCCATCTTGTCATGGTAGGTGAGCGAGTCCCCGGCGTCTCCAGTGTACTCTCCAACTAGTAGTTTGTAATTATCTCTCTCACTCTCTACCTGTAATAAAACACGTTAGGGAAAAAATAGAAAATGAAACAAATATTTAAAAAAATGTATTTTCGTTGAAAAAAAGACTTTTCAGCTATAAAGGGGCTGTCCATTAATAACGTCAACAAAATATGGGGAAGGGGTCTGAAAATTTTAGAAAATTGTTGACGAGGGGGAGGTCAAGAAAAATTGACGTCAACAATGTTACTTTAAAAAATTAATTTAATTACTTAACAAAGATAAATGATTAAGCTTTGTACTCCAGTGTTAAACTTTTTCCCCATTTTATTTTTATGTATATATTTAATTTATTTTTTTTGGGTGGGGGGTGGGGGTGGATGTGTAATAAAATATTGACGTAATTTTATGGGGGAGGGATCTCTGAAACTCTGACAAGTTGTTGACAGTGGGGAGGGTAAGGGACTGGTAGAAGTCGCCAATAATTTGTTTACGTAATTAATGGACAGCCGCAAAAGCCTCCTTTAGCAGGTAAGGTAGTCAAAATGTTTAATTGTTACGAAAGCTTTAAAAGAAATTTTAAAAAATGGGTTTCATATTAATGTAATGCAAGTGATTTTGAAAATTTCTAAAATCAAGAAATTGTTAAACCTTGCACACCCCTCCCCACCCCAACTGTTTTGAATAATAAGACAGATGTTTTTGTTGTACTTTGGCACCCGATAAATAGGACAACACAAATTTATTAATTTACCGTGAAAACCTAAATGCAAATCAGCGAACGAATTAAATTTAAAGAGAAAATAGTTTGCTTCTTTCCTTTGTGAGGAAGTATCTTGCCGTTTAACTGTTAGCTTTATAAATTAAATCAAATTTGTTTAAAATGTATCACGCTCCTTGTGTGCTGGCACTGACTCTGTCTGTGTTCAACTTATTTTACAACTTTGAACTCACATAAAACCTTGAGTACTCAGCAAAGTGTTTTTTGCCTTCCCACGTCCAAAAGTCAATCCGCAGTGTGTAGGATTTCTACCTCAGGATATAAAAATAAATAAATAAATAAATGAACAAATTTGTAATGGTTTAAAATAGGGCTGGTACAGATTTTTTGTTCGATTATCCAGGGGCAAAATTAATCGATTAATTACGATTAGTTATGTTTTTTATAACGCGTATATAGATCCCATTAAGTTGCGATTCATTATTTCCCGAAATCGCTCAAGTCGCGGTAATTCCATGGCTCCCGAATTTGTTCTGATATGCATCAAATAAGGAAGAAAATCCTTTTCGTTTACGTATTCACATCCAAAAATATAATAATAACTCAGGGTTGTAGAGCGCCTACGGCGCCCACAATAGCCCAAGTAAATTGTTTGATAAATACGAAATAACTTCCTGAAATGTACACAAAGTATTTTTAAATTATGAATCCTCAATAATCCTCTTTTTAAATAGATGCCTTTTCCGAAATTAATATAAGCTCAAACAATGACGTCATATGACACTTAACGGCGAGAAACACCACACGCTCAATTAATCTCGAAAGCAAAATGACACCTTTCTTTTTAACTATGTCCCTCGGCGTTACTGAATGAGTGATTTGAGCTTTTATATTATTTTTATCAGGGAAAAATATGTAAGTAACAAAAGATGTAAATTGTTAATACATTGAGAAAAAACTTATTAATATTTTCTTACATTTTAATCAATCACATAAATTTTAATCGATTAAAATTTTAAACGACAAATATATTAATTAATCATTAATTTCCACAGCCCTAGTTTAAAATGAATTTTAAAAATACAACAAATCAAAATACTTAAAGCAAACACTTGAATTTGCACGAAAAATGGAACACGACAAAAGATATATTCTAACAATAATACTCTGATTATCAAATTAAAAAAATATTGGTCTTAATAAAGTTATCTTTCGTGCTAGTCTAACCTGAGTAGTTAGTAGGTGGATAAGTTCATTGCCGGCCCACAGTTCACCGTAAGGATTTCCGAAGCCGTGCTTGTACTCGGACCAGCGTCTGTTGAAGCTTATGGTACCGTCGATACGCCGCTGTAACAGCGTGTACCTGTGATGTGGATGAAATGATGGGTGAGTGTTAGAATAGATTATTCGTTAAAAAAAATTATAGGGTATTTGCAAATGCTCCGTTTTATTTTGTTTTGTTTCATATACAAGAAATATCAATGGCACCCCCATGTCTCCAGTGTCACATTCACATGGTGGTACACCCTGAGCCAATAGGGACCCACCTATGGAATAATGCCCCCCTATGACACCAGTGGCCTATCTTCATAGTGGCACACCCTGAGCCAATAGGGACCCAAGCACCTATAATTTATGTTGTTGTTGTTGAGCCTTCTCGTCCCTGAGGGACATTCACCGATCATCGTCGGCGTCTGCACTTCCTCCTAGGACATGGGCCACTTATAAGAGACCTGCAGGCATCTCTACCCTGGGCCAGTTTCTCCAGGATCTTCCATTCATGGCCAGTTCTCTTGATGTCTGCCCCCAGTTCTCCGCGCTTAGAATTTCTTGGACGGCCTCTTTTCCGTTTACCCTGTGGGTTCCATTTCAGGGCTTGCCTTGTTGTATTAGAGGCAGGTTTTCTTAGTGTATGACCGATCCACATCCAACGCTTTTGAAGAATCTCATCCTCAATGGGCTTCTGTTTTGTCACAGTTCGTGATTGCTGATTTTGTCCAGCCAGTGAATTCTGAGAATCGTTCTTAGACAATTGTTAATGAAGGATTGGATTCTGGTCAGGTTAACAGCCGTTGTTCTCCATGTCTCTGCTCCATATAACAGCATCGGTTTCACCATAGCGTTGAAAATCCTTACTTTTAACTTGCTGCCTAAGTTGTTGGGCTACCCAAACATTCTTGAGTTGATGGAAGGGTGCTCTTGCTTTTCCGATCCTTATAATTTATAAAATAGGCTATATGATGGTGCCTTAAGAAAACTTGAACCCACCCAGTATTGTTGATCATTTCGCAGTAAACAGTGACCAAAAAGGGACTGTTATCTGGTAACACCTGGTAGACGGCACTGACAGTGAACCCAGCGGTGTAGACGTCATGGCAATCTGGTATAAACGAAAATTGGGGGTTGGGTGTGGGTGAAATGATCAATTATTTATTATCAAGATTCAAAGTAAATGAAATTTGAGGCTGGAAAGTGAAGTTGATTAACCAACAACCGTTCGGCAAGAGAGTTCAAAAACGCGTCATAACAATGATTCAACACGCGTTGTGGAGGGGATATCACCAGTGGCGTAGCTTGGGTCAGTCAGGCAACAAATGCCGCCCATCCTGATGAAAAACAGTGCCACGCTTATGCCTGCCTCTTGTGTTACCGAGTGATATTGAACCCTATTTATTATTTATGTAATGGCGCTGGCTAATCTTTACATATATTTTGTTATGCCACTGAGTCGTCTTCACCTGTTTCATTTTTTCAGCCAGCAACTGAGTTTTGGCGGATCATAAACACGCCATTGAACAGAATTTTAATAAGCGCTTAACAACTAGTTGGGTACATTTATGCGCAAAATTGTTAGAAAAAATTATCCTTTGCCATATAATTTCGATTGTTTACTAGCTAGAGTCTACATGTATTTATATTTTGCGTTAAGTTATATAAATAACAAAAAAGTAATAAAAAATATTTTATAAAATTCAGAATATCAGAAATCTTGATCGTGGCTTTTTTGAGTGACCTCTTTAATTACTTATCTTCTAGCAGATTTTTTATTGAATGACCCCGGAACTGTGGATGTGCACTTTTTGTTGCAATATAATTGAAAAAAAAACACCCCGAAGAATTTATATTTTAAATTATTTTGAAAATATTTTTTGCAAGAGCATGACATTGCGTAATATATGTTAAGAAATTAAAGTAAACAATGCGTTTAACCCACGTGGACAAGTTTACAACGTTTTTTTTTAATTTTGAAAATAAATTCTCATTATATAACACCGGAGTCTTAAACATGCAACACATTTTTTAATAAAATGTGTTTTTAATTTCAGATTTAAAAAAAGAGAATTTAAAAATAAAAAAAATGAAACTCACCTTTTGGAACGCTCTTGACCTTTACACTTTTATTATCGATTTCCGGTGAACCTCCCACGATAACATCCGCATCGTCCAGAACGTGTTCACGCGAGATTTCCTCTTTCTGGCTGATAACGTGGAGCTGTGGTCGCCTTTGGCCGAGGCTGATGGTCAGCTGGGCCTGGATGTCGCTGATGTTCCTCTGCAGGTCAGACGTGGTGGTGTACAAGGATGATATGCTGGCTCTGCGTGACGAAGATAGGAGTTGTTTATAACGTGGCATGTCCGTATATTGGCTACTACGACTTGAAAAGTTATCAGATCCTACAGCTCTTGTATGAGTGACCCTAAGCCCGCCCCCGCCCCCCTCACTGAACTATAGTACGTCGTGGCGTTTACGCAACTCAGATGGGGCGAGATGATCATCGCTTTTCATGTTACTACTTAACGAAGAAAAACAACAGGAGAACGGTGATCGAGCGGCATGCACACGGGTTCGAATCTCTGTGATAGCAGGGATTTGTTCCCGGGGCGAAGGGTCCACCTGCGCTCACCCAGTTCCGAATAATTCCATAAACCCAGCACGTGACATTAGTCAGGAAAAACAAAGGCGGCTCTGTATTCTGCCACACACTCCGCTTATAGCCGTGGCCAGTGAATGCAGCGTTACTTGCAAATAGACCGGCATGGGCTGTTCGTTCTTATTATATCGTAAGACGCAATAATCTACTGCAATAGAAGGAGGCATCTGTAATGTTTTTTTAAAAAAAAACACGATAAAAGGTGTGAAACGTTCTCGTGTATAAAAATTACACACAAGCTGACGCGATGGACCGGCTTTCTGAAATAAGGACCTTTTAAAGGTATACTCACTCCTGTTGTCTGATGTCCATCTTATGTTGTTCCATCTGAAACTTCACGTGGTCGGTGTCAATGATGGCTCTATCAATTTTCTTCTCCATCTTCAGCTGTTTGTCCACGATTTCATACACCTGGCAGATTCGTAATTAATTATTTAATAACATTTATAAATGTTTTGTTTTGCTGGATAAATAGTTACCCATATAATTTTACAAACTCTTTAGAGTAATATTGCAACCATTCAGTATGACACAAAAACTGATTTTATTAGTCCACGAGGTATATTTTGTATAAAAATATACATGACCTTTCCTATGCACTGTTTTTTTAATATTTTTTTTTTACAACCACAAAATACTGTTTTGCTGTCATACATTGTCCGAGTGTATTTATACCATGAAACCTAATCACGCTCTATTTCAATATGTTATCTGAACCATAATATAAATTCTCTGGCCTTTACTTGACTTCCGACAAAACTTCTGGCTTTTTGAAATCGATCTTTTTTGCCTTTCCATCTACTTTCCCCCACGTCATTTCTTTATCTCCGATTTCATAGAAGTTTAACGGCTGCCTCCTAAAATGACCATCAAGTCGTACCATTATCTGTAGCACTCCCTTCTCTTCCCTCATTGGCCAACACCCTTTACCCTATCTATTGTTTTTCCTCACTATAAATCAGCTGCCCCCAAAGCCAATTAAATGACAGTGACTTGAGTTGTACCTTTGTTTCCAACTCCCTCGTCTCGCCCCTAGTCGTGTTCAGAGACGCGCGCAGGGTTGAAGTTTCGTTGCGGAGCTCGCGCTGCACGTCCAGCAGCAGAAGACCTTCCTTCTTTACAGACTCCAGGTCCCTCTTGAGTAGTATCCACTCGGCTTTCAAATCTCCCACACTGAAGAGTTGGGTTGAGTTGGGTGTGGGGAATAGAGGGGGGGGGGCGTCGAGTGTCATTTTATGGATTATTTCAGCTTAATTGAGGGAGCTCGCGCCGTTATTGATTTATTCGCTCATCTTTTAACAATTTAGGAAATTTCGTTTTTTTTTTTGTTTTTTTTTTTTGAAAGGACCAGAAGGGGAAAAAACCCAATGCCACTAGCAGATATAGTAAGTACATTGACGTTTTCTTCGATTTTTGACTGGACCTGTATTTTTAGTATATTACTTTAGTACTGTCCAAGTTCATGATAATCTTGGTAACATGATTAAGCTGATACATCATTAGCATCAAACGAATACACGTAGTGATAGCTCCTTTAAAAAAAACAACAAAACAACTCAATCTTAAAAAAATTAGCAAGGCCAGTAGAGGAACTCACATATTCTTTTGAAAGTTCCGTTAACATAATTAAGTTTCTTACTATTTGTGTTTTCCTCTTTACCAACAATCCATAAATAATCCGCATTGTTATCAAATTCCCTTTAAATTTGTAGTTACATTTAATAGATTTGACGCTACGCATACATTATTTGATGTATAGATGTAAAGACTATTTTACAAACATTAACGGTTAAAAATATTTTTTAAAAAATCCCCATTAGTTCTCTCCGTCTGTTAATTTAATTCATACATTAAAAATAATAAAAATTCAAATGAAAATAAACAATAGTTTGAAATGATCCTAGATTAATTTTATTAGCAATATGTGAGTAGTCATTCTAGTAAATGCCTACTTTAAGAAAATTTATTAAGAAGGGTCATAATACTATTCAACTCCAAGAAGTCCCTCCCATCACCCCCACGCCACCATCAACCATTTCCCAACCACGTCTCTGTCCTTCCAACTGCAACACCATTTACAACCCCACCCCATTCCATCCCACACATACACACCTGTTTTTCAACATGGCCCCCATGTCCGCGCTGATGCCCTGCTGTTGGGGAATATTGTCCAGGTTATCGTCGCCGACAGACGACCCGCCGTTGCTACTCCTGCTGCTGCGGAGTTTGTTCCTGACGTTGTACATCCACCTCTCAAGGTCGTTTACTCGCCTGGAGATAAAGGTACATAAAGAGCAACACATAAACGTGTTAAAATAGACGTAGTTATTCATCGCAAATGTGAGCTTTCATAAAAGGATACGGACGACGGTGCCAATATGGTAATTTAAGGAGGAAACACTCGTCAATACTGAAATCAGCGGCTGAGATAATGGAGATGAGAATATATGACAGCTGGGATGGAAATGACCATGAATAGAAGGGGTCTTTGAAGTGGCCATGCGTTGTTAGGGGGTTTGATGGAAGGGGTCTTTGAAGTGGCCATGCGTTGTTAGGGGGTTTGATGGAAGGGGTCTTTGAAGTAGCCAAGGGTTGATAGGGGGTTTGATGGAAGGGGTCTTTGAACTAGCCAAGGGTTGTTGTGGGGTTTGATGGAAGGGGTCTTTGAAGTAGCCAAGGGCTGTTGGGTTGGGGTTTGATTGAAGAGGTCTTTGAAGTAGTCATGGCTTTTGTTGGGTTTGGAAGAAACCATTACGAGTACAGGGATATATATTAATTGCCATGGTGACTGTGTGAGTTGACATAGATGAATGTAATTGAATATTGATAAATTACAACATAATTTGCCGCCAGAGATGTTTCTTGATCTTGTGGAGATCATGAATAGACTTAAAACAGGAAGAACACATCTTTATGTAATTAAAATATTTTAAGCAATTCTTGTGGCATCTTGAAACCAAAGAGTAGTTTATCAACAATCGAAATTATAAAAAAAAAATGTCTCTTTCAAATTTGAATAGAAAATCTCTATTTTTATTAGTCTACACACCATGACTAGCAGGATTTTTTTCCTTCAATATTTCCGAATGCAGCGTAAATAAAATTATTCTTTAAAAATGTTTTACAATATTCAATATAGATTTTCAACATCTGAGCCTTTCAAATGACTGTAAGTGCACACGCTAATAAAAAGATCCCGACAACAGTTGCTTAGCAGACAGCAACGGAGAGTTATCCCCCATATTGATCCTTCGAATTAAACAGTGAATAGGTTTTTTTCCCCCTGAAAATTAATTGGAAAGAATTTAATTTTTATCTAATTGCCGATAGAAAAAGATACATTCACAAGCAATACTAAATATTTATGAAAATAAATAAGCGATAACAAAAAATTCGCATCAAAACATTTATGTCGTAATGTTATAAAATGCACACGGAAATATCACTATTACAGTACCTAAACCATTTAAACTTTTGTCAATTATATACATTTTAATAAGTTGTAAACATAAAATTATTCCATGTATCGTATCAATAGAAGTCACCATACATACATTGATTTCATTACATACAACTATTACATACTATGTAAACTGATTTTGGAGAAATTTTAGAGGTATTAAAATAATGAACGTCCAATTAAAAAAAAACCCACAACAAACCCGAGTTTAAACGTAATACCACATACTAGGTTTTTAAATAACTTTCAATATGATAAATATTACACATTAAAAGTTCTGTCCGAAGCGAAATATCAGCTTCACGCACTGTCACCATTTTGGCAATATCCAGGGGGGGGGGGGCACACTGACCTGTCAACATGTTCCATTTGCATCTGAAGCTTGGAGGCTCCCTCAGAGTTCTTCAAGTGGACCAGCTCAACGTCCATGTTGTCCATCTGCAGCTGGAAGACCCGCTTGTCCACGGCGTATGTCCAGTTGTTGATGCGGCTCGTCTCCTGGGCGAGCACGGCCTTCATCTCAGCAATCTGCGGGCCGAGAATGGGATAAAAACTGACCGTTGAAAGTGTACCACTCAGAGTTGGAGACACATTCAAGTCGGCAAACATACACGAAACACAAAAAAGTCGTGACACTTAAGAAACCAAACGGAAAACATGTGAGGTGCCAATGATTTTTGGCAATGAGAAAGAGATATTGTCAGTTGTTTTTTTCCCCAGCAATTAAGTACTTATAAGAAACATTTGGTCTAAGAGAAATGCATATATGAAACATTTGGTCTAAGAGAAATGGGTACATGAAAATATAAGAGTGTTTTAGTGATCAGTTACTTCGCTTATAGACGTTCAAAAAATCAAAACGAAGCACGACTAAACCTGTGAACACGATCACGACTAAAAAGTAACGAACGCTGACGAGTGTATATTTCGTTTCAATATCAGTTTAGGTGAAAATATCAAAGTTTTTAAAATAAGGAAAATGGCTTTAGAGTCTACTTCCTTATCTTGTTTAAATGTTAGTTTTAAAATTTGAGCGTCATTAGTCTATATTAAAATTTGTGTGTGTGTTAAAATCTTTAAAATTAGCGCATAGATCTATACCCATACAAAAAAAAATTATGCAAAGGTGAACCCTTAAAAATAAAGGGTACGAGAAAAAATGTTTTAAGCATTTAACTGTTTATTCTATGCAATGGGGTTTATCTCAACAAGCTTCGCCGCTGATTTGATCCATTTTCTTGGAATAAAGTTGTAAGCTCATCGTTATTTGAAGGCTTAACTTAAAACTCAAGGGGGAACACGGCAGGTTTATGGATTAGAGTGGGAAGCTATACACTAAATGAGAAATTCGAGTGTGTCTTGATAAGAGGAGAAAGAAAAGTTTGAAGCTTGTGATTTTCTACAGCAATGGCACACATTTTCTACTAGATCTAGCCTAAACTTGTAATAAATAAATACAAATTATGGAATTAAAAATAAAATAAAAACAACAATCAAATATTTGTCTTTAAAACAACACCAATAAAAGTTTGTTTTTTTTAAAATCCCCAACAACTTTGGATTCCAGAAACTAGAGGATAGAAAGACAAAGAACTCGAAAATACAGCGCAACAACATTATACAACCCTCAAATCGACATAGGGACATGGGGTAAGATCACTTTTCTTGTGTTATTCCCCAGGACAAACAAATAAAAATCACTCTTCTTCTAGTCCCGCAGACGTACGTGTGTGGAATGGGTTGTACGGGCCAGGAAAACCAAGACACTATGAACATACAAAACAATATTAAAAATTCAAGACTAGATATAAAGCATAGGTACGCGTAGGTCGCAATAACCTTATGTATAAAAGGAGCGTCTGTAATGTTAAGATAATCAGCTGTGATGTCACACAACTAAAAGTTATTATTTCTTGAAAGAATGTCGCATGCATCATGCCATGTTGTACGGACCCATGTTTCCAATCGAGCTAAACGAAGCTATGCTGTCAAATTTCATAAACTTTGTCAACGAAATAGTCATTTTTCTTACATTTGTTGGTCTAGATCAGTGGCCGGGAAACCATGGCTCGCGAGCCTTATGTCGCTCCATAAATGGCTGCATTTGGCTCTCAGAAAAATATTCGATAATTAAAAAAAAACAAAACAAACACTTTATTCAGACTTCTTTGATCTACATATTAATTGCATATAACAAAACAGCATAACAATGTTATTAACAAGAACTCAGAGACAAAGTATTGTACTTTTAGTATTGAAATTACACAAAATGCACCCCTGGTCTAGATTCTAACATAGATTTCTACTCTATTTTATAGCATAAGTCAGACAGTAGTATTGGATTCAACAAGTCGTACTTGGTGGATTCTTTTCTGACTCATGCCCTTCCTATCTTATTGAACTTTTGTCGGTCTACTCACCAAGTCGTCAGCTACTCTCTTCTGCAGACACACGAAATCTCTGCGTTACTAAGACACGAACTAAAACATTTCACGAAAGGTCATTCACTTTTTGTGCAGCCAAACAATGGAATTCTCTAACATTACACATCCATAGTATTTCAACTACCAAGTCCTTCAAGACTGCACTTAAGACTCATCTTTTCAAAATTTATTTTCAGAATTGACGAAACAACATTTATTTTAATGATTAATGTAGCTGATGTTAAACGTATTGTCATTTATGTAGTTAGTATGATATGAATGTTTATTAATTAATATATGTGTTGTTATCTCCATGTAAAGCACCGTGAGCCCGGCTCCTTGCTGGGATACAGTGCTATAAATAAATTATCAATGTATTATTATTATTATTTTTATTATCATTATTAATATTATTATTAACACGTCACATGCAGCTTACTAAGTGGTCTATATGGTTCCATACCTCATACTTGATAGACTAGACTGTCACTTACCTCACACTTGATAGACAAGACTGTCACTTACCTCACACTTGATAGACTAGACTGTCACACACCTCATACTTGATAGACAAGACTGTCACTTACCTCACACTTGATAGACAAGACTGTCACACACCTCATACTTGATAGACAAGACTGTCACATACCTCATACTTGATAGACAAGACTGTCACACACCTCATACTTGATAGACAAGACTGTCACACACCTCACATTTGATAGACAAGACTGTCACACACCTCATACTTGATAGACAAGACTGTCACTTACCTCATACTTGATAGACAAGACTGTCACACACCACTTGATAGACAAGACTGTCACTTACCTCATACTTGATAGACAAGACTGTCACACACCTCATACTTGATAGACAAGACTGTCACACACCTCATATTTGATAGACAAGACTGTCACATACCTCACATAGGATAGACAAGACTGTCACACACCTCATAATTGATAGACAAGACTGTCACACACCTCATACTTGATAGACAAGACTGTCACATACCTCATATTTAGTGTAGGAGGTCAGGTTGTCCATCTTGCTGTACACGTCCCGTATCATCTGCTGGGCCTCCTGGCCCGGTTGCCACACGTGGAATGTTGATGAGCAGTGTGGCGAGCTGTGGCTCCTGGAGGCGTTGGCCCACTGGGTGCCGAACAGCAGGTGGCACTGGGCGAGCAGTGTAAAGGCGTATACCCAGGCCCCACCTACAGAGAACATGGGGTGTTTCATGGTGGGGGACGCTGGTCGCATTTTTTTCACTGTAATCTCTGAACCAAAATTTATGCTTTGTGAAGTTGTATCTTTACTTCAATGTTTTTTGTATGTTAGTTCTGTTTTTAATGTTAAAATTTAAACTGTATTAAACGATATATTAAAAATAACTAATAATGCATACTGTGGTCATTATTTAATTCACTTCACTCTTAGTCTTATTTCACGCGTTTGTGGACTAGTCAAGTAAACCAGCATATGTTAAACCCAACAGTATCCCATAATACATTTAAAAAAACAAACAAAGGAGTCAACCACTTGGGTTTAAAGTGTCACATGTATTTGATAAACTTACGCCGTGACCCTTCCCCTTTCTCTACCACCACCCCAAGTTTGCACCTGGTATTAATTAATACATTATCATAAATAAAATCAATTGTAAATTAAAACCTGATGCAACTTTGAACGTTAGAAACTAAATTTATAACTTTGATAGTAATGTAATGCAGAAAACTTCTATATGAGCATACAGCTTTTCAAGTTTGGCCATTTATATCTTAAAATGAAATATGTACACATAAAATACACATTTCTCATTTCAGTAAAGAAGATAAGAAAGAAAAAATAAGCTTGGGGCGTTCGTTGGTTGATCACAAACATCTATTTTAAAATTTTATTTTTAAATTTTATTCACTAACGAAGACACTGACCGCAGAATAAATTTTGTTAGTAGATACGGGGGTGTGTGATTCCGGGAATACACATCCAGCAATAAATGTATCAAACTTTAAAAAAAAATAATCAGTTTGATTTAATTGACATTAACCTGTTTTGCCGAGTTAAGGATTTTTCACAATTTCAGAAATATAATCTTGACAAAAACAGTCTGAAACTTAAATAATTTCTTCTTTGCTCGTAATCAGATAAGGGCCGTACATAAACGAGTTTATGCTCCGCGGGGGGGGGGGGGGGGTATAAGAAAACAATAGTTTGTGTCAGTGGATGGAGGTAAATATCGCATATGACGTAAAAAATTCTATGAATATTTGATGCTGAAGGATTGATGCCAGTGATAACCATGGGCGAACACTTCACTACATCGTGGATGGCTGATGTAGGAATTTGGTTATGGACTGCGGCAAAAAGACAAGTTTAAACTGTCAGAAACTAAAAGTGACGTAGTCCGTGAATGGCGCCTTATAAAAGTGGGAAGGGTGGACCCGAGATTTGTGACAGATTTAATAACTAGGTCAGCCAGAATGAAAACCTATTAAATTATATACAAGTATTTCTTTTCTAATGATTGGTAATTGAGAAGGGCTTCTTTTGATTGTTACCCTTTCATGTTTTTCATTAACCCCAATCTTCTTTCTACTGAAATAACTTTTGTGCCGAATTTAATTTTTCACCCTTGACTTCGTGCTCCTCAGTTTGACTTCATGCTTCTCTGATTGACTGCATGCTTCTCTGATTGACTGCATGCTTCTCTGATTGACTGCATGCTTCTCTGATTGACTGCATGCTTCTCTGATTGACTGCATGCTCCTTTGTTTGACTTCATGCTTCTATGATTGACTTCATGCTTCTCTGATTGACTGCATGCTTATCTGATTGACTTCGTGCTTCTCTGATTGTCTGCATGCTCCTTTGTTTTTTAACTTCATGCTTCTCTGATTGACTTCATGCTTCTATGATTGACTGCATGCTCCTTTGTTTAACTTCGTGCTTCTCTGATTGACTGCATGCTCCTTTGTTTGATTTCATGCTTCTCTGTTTGACTTCATGCTTCTCTGATTGACTTCATGCTTCTCTGATTGACTTCGTGCTTGTCTGATTGACTTCATGCTTCTCTGATTGACTTCGTGCTTCTCTGATTGACTTCGTGCTTGTCTGATTGACTTCATGCTTCTCTGATTGACTTCATGCTTCTCTGATTGACTTCGTGCTTGTCTGATTGACTGCATGCTCCTTTGTTTGACTTCATGCTTCTCTGATTGACTTCATGCTTCTCTGATTGACTGCATGCTTCTCTGATTGACTTCATGCTTCTCTGTTTGTCTTCATGCTTCTCTGATTGACTTCATGCTTCTCTGTTTGACTTCATGCTTCTCTGATTGACTTCATGCTTCTCTGTTTGACTTCATGATTCTCTGTTTGACTTCATGCTTCTCTGTTTGACTTCATGCTTCTCTGATTGACTGCATGCTTCTCTGCTTGACTTCATGCTTCTCTGTTTGACTTCATGCTTCTCTGATTGACTTCATGCTTCTCTGATTGACTTCATGCTTCTCTGATTGACTGCATGCTTCTCTGATTGACTTCATGCTTCTCTGATTGACTTCATGCTTCTCTGATTGACTACATGCTTCTCCAATTGACTGCATGCTGTCGGCTAAGCAAGTTATTCCACAACGAAGTTCCATTTAAAGGATGTTGAGGTTTAAGGACATCAATTCTCCGTTAAATAGAAGAAATCCGTAGCGTTTTAAAAGAATTTTCACTTCAAATTTATGTGAAGCTGTTGACAAGTATGGCAAAGAAACAATAAATAAAGACAATTTATATTCGAGTCACAAACTGAAGCTATGATGATGATTTGACTAGGCTTTTCCTTCCGATGTTATCCACACCCTCTAGTGACGCCACTGGAGGGAGACTAAATACAAAAATTCCGCGTGATATGCACATACTAAATTCTAAAATGATAGACTATAACAGCACCGCTGACACAATAATGAAGGGGTTTGGCGCTGCAATGATGCTTTATCATTATCTCTATAGTTAACGTCACGCACAGTTCTGAGGCAATGCATACTCACACATTGTGTGTTTAATGTTAAAGCGGGTAATAGGAGGCTTCGTTTAAAAGTTAATGTATTTATGCTACGAAAAAATAAAACTTTAAATGAAAATCCGTAATACAAAGATGGAAAATTTTCATGTTGAAATGTGGCATTAGTATTAAAAATTATGAAAATAAATTTAAAAAAAAAAAAGAAAGACATTCTTTCAAAATCTGAGAAATTATATCAAAAGTAAAAGGCAATAGAGAGTAGAAAACAAATATTAAAACTCGTATGATTATTTAAGCACAATTCTAACAATTTTTCCATAACAGTTTTGGAGACAAATCTCTAAATAGTTTGAGCAAGTAAATAACGATCACACATAATTTTAATAATTCATAACAGAAAAGTAAGTTTATTAATGAGATTTAAGAAATTGAATGAATATTTATCCGCCACGATGCTTTACTTGTTTATTCAAGGGAAATCATTTTAGAATACATACCAAGTCATTTCAAATCGAAAATTCTGAATGTAAACAAACAATTTCTATCAACAAATTGCTGCTAAAATCACAGGGGTCTAACGAATATTGATTTTTGAAACATTCCTTCTCCAACATTGTTCTACATATTATTAGCTCTCGTTTGGCGTTTGTTTCAACCCGATAGATGTTATGGTTGGCCAGAAATTGACAAAATTCGATATTTTTTCGTTTTTTGTTGTTGATTTTTCAGAAAATTCAGTAAATTTTTTTTCGGGATTAGTTTTGGCGCGTGCACATCCTTGGAATCTTCTTAACATACTTGCTTAGACCCGAACCCTCTATCTGGTATGGTTCAGGAGTAGTTCCTTGTGTACGCTCGAACAGAAAAAACAGACATTTTGAATAAATAATAATAATAAGAAGAAATTTATAATTAATATAGCGCTGTATCCCAATAAGGAACTGGACTAACATCGCTTTAAATTTTGTGAAACTGCGTTATAAAGTTTCCAAGAATTTATTGCGCAAGAAAAACTTAATTTTTTTTTTTTAAAAAAAAGAGAGAATAATAACATATTAACAGTAAAAATGCATACAAAATCCTTTTAAAACAACCTATTTCTTAATATATAATAATTAAAATGATAATAATATAATGAAAGGATATGACAATCCATCCCCATATGTATATTATTCTAAGTGTTGAGATTTTCTACTTTTTCAGTTTTCAAATTAGTCACTAGATCGAAGATAAAAAAAAAAGAACTCTATGAAATCAAGTTAGATTTAATTTTTCCCTGGACACATAAACTCCTCTTATTGATCTGCCAATCTACTGATGACTTTGGCCAGGAAAGTACGAGGCGAGCATCATTTAATAATAAGGCTGAATCGAAATTATAGACCGAATCACGATCAAACTGCGCATACGGCATGCACGAGCATAGCACGCGCCAGTGAAGAACAGCGTTAGTTAGAGGTAGGGGGGATAACGCGCATTGTTTAATATTCATGATCTACCCACTATTGCGTCATTGACAAGAAGACTTTCGTATTAAATCTTTCAGAGATGCTTTTTGAATTTTTTATTTTAAAAGAAACCAACAACAACAACAAAAAAATGCAATAAAAGTCTTTAAAGTCTTTTGAATAATATCGTCTTTGTCTGAAAAGGAGGCGTGGGTAGCGAGTAAGTCCAAAGCTTAGAAAATATTGAATGACCCTTTCCATCAGATGTTACATTTTCCCAGGTACCAGCCAAACCTCAAGAGAGCCATCTCAAGTTTTCCAGAATATATGCGTTAGTTAGGTATGATTAAATCAAGAATTTCAAAATATGCAGTGGGATTCTTAAATCAAAGTGCGACGTTAGTCACGACTGCGTGAACTGGAATTAGAACATAAAATAGAACTTCGATTTACTGAACACAGGTTTTAAAAACTATGATATTCCAAAGCGCCTCTAATTAAAAAAAAAAAGCAACAACTAAAGGATATACATGAAACTAAATGCATGATATGGATCATTGAATAACAAGGAACTAAAAACAACTCCGTCACTTTTGTACAGTTCAGGTAAAAAAAAATGAAGACATGCATTTTAAGGTAACGACAAGGTTTGTTTCATTAGATAATGCTACTAATATAATTAGAATCATTGGCACCGCAAAGTCGAAGTAGCCTTAAATGTTTTTTATTGAAAGCTCTAATTTGTAGCGACAACCTCTATTCAACTATGAGGAAAATTCATCTCCTGACAAATATACTCCGTTTGTAAACGAATTATTAGAAAGTATTTAATTTTACGTACTAACTTAGTTAACAAATATTTTCTCTGGCAGTGTTGTAGGGGATATTCGAAATAAACGCTTTTAGTGAGTCTCCCAGTCTCAACTATTTAATTAACGAACACATAAGTTTAACTATTTATGTTTAACTTCAACTAATACACCTGAAATATCCCACCTCCTCCAGAAAAATGGCCCAAACTTGAAAAATCAACAAACAAAAAGTAATTGAACATTTATACAGACGCTGCTTTCATCATTAAATAATAATTAAATTTAAAGGGTAATTAAAAAAAAAAAAAAATTCTACAGTGAATCAAACTCAGTCAGTCGACCGACATTTATTACAATTAACAACCTAGACATTACAATCGCTCTTGTGAATACTGTTTGATTTATGCCCAACAAGATATAAAAAATTAGAACCATTTATCCAATCACAAAAGCGCGGCGTCAAATATCCACAAATCAATGGCCCTGTCGACTGAAAACGCAGACATTTCAGAAATTAGTGTGTAGGAATTAATGCCTGTTTAATTGTCTTTTCATGCTATATTTAGAATTTAGAGTATCAAAGAAAAAAAATTGCAAACTACTTTATTCAGGGAAACAAAGTGATCTAAACTGAAGATGAAAAGTACAAGGGAATAAAGGAGTCATGAAAACTAAGTGTTAACGAAATACTTTTAAAATACAACAAAATTTTCAGCTTTATAAAAAGAAATGTTCACAAATGTAATACAACGTTTATAGGGAATATTAAACTTCTGTATGGGACCCATGTACGAAAGAAAACATAGATACACTTTATTACTGGTGATTCACAACTGACAAAAGTAATGCCCTTAGTTAAATTATTGATGATAAATGTATTCAATGAACTGAAAAATAGACAGTCACACTTGTCTAAAACATCCTTATTTCGGAAATATGTGCTCAATGTTTTTATTTTGGCCCGGGTTTGAAAACCACACGAAGCGATAACTTGTATTAAAGTGTCACTGTGTCCTGGCGCATTCATTTCTCCGACCCTTCCACCTCTCATTCCACTACTCCTCTCACTGAACACACAGCTACAAAGCCCCTTAAAAAGTTTTTTAATCCCCTTCCCAGACTAGTTATATGGACGTAAAACTTTTCATCGTTATGAAAAAAAAAAACAACTTGCGACGCCTTAACCATTAAAAATGTTTGTATTTTAAAAAAAAAAATGAAGAAAAAGTGATCAGGACAAAGGTTCCAACATTTTCATAGTCCAAGCCCAGACGAACCGGAAGTGTGTGAGATCACGGTTTAATGTTGATCGTATTGATTTCACAAAAAATAACGGAATCGTTTTGTGGGTTTTGTTATACAGGCAAACAAGTAAAGATCCCAAGCAGTTTTTGAAAGATCGATTTTTTAAATAATAAACACATTTTAAGACGAAACAGGAAAATCTTCTTTAAATTCTCCTACTTTTTTCTAAAGCTCTACAGAAAAATTAATTAAATGATGTTAATTTTAATAGAGATAGGCTAGCCCCC
>MUZC01000085.1:436277-449850 GCA_002072015.1 Radix auricularia
ACTCCCCCCCCCCATAAAAAAAAATCTAAAACCTAAAAAAAAATAATTAAAAAAATAATACGCCCCAAAACTTTTACAAAAAAAATATAAAAATTGCTTTTGTTATTAAAAATATTTAGCTATATCAAGAAATTACAGACTTTGCAAGTTGGCACGACTTTTTCATCGATTAATTTTTTATTTTAACGGAAATTAATTATTTCAGTTATAATTGAAAAGTCTGTCCCCTTATTTAAAAACTCATAATACATTAGCGGGGCTTGGGAAAAAGTGTGATGTTTACTTAATAGATACACGTATAATTTGGCAAAAATTCTTAATTTGATGCAAAAATGTAAAAAAATAATTTAGTCACGAAGTTTTAATACTTGGTAAATAGCCATTTAGAAGAATTCAAATGATTATAAGAAAGAATTGGAAAAAATATATTTTCCAATACAAAATACATTTTCGCTTAAGGTAGAGACAAGTCATAAACAAATTAGTTTCGTTGTTTTAGCTGTGACTGGTGCATCAACTGGTGAGAAATATTAACAGAAAACACACACACATAAATATAAAAAAATCATTTGCAAACAGTTAGGGTAGTTATATATATATTATTTTTTAAATATTGCAGATACGTAATTCTACAAAAAGTAAAGGACCAGAATTAAAAAAGTCGCGTCTTAATATTTCCTTATTTTTTTTAAAGACTTCTAAATACATGTCCTCAATATCCTATAGACTTCTAAACATTCCCTGTGTCATTCAGAATTCTTTCATACACCGCCAGAAGTGATCTCTTGTTTCTGAAAGCCCTATAAAGCTGCTTTAAAACACTGATACCATTGTTTATAAATACGAACAATTGTAAAAAAAATATTTTAAAATAACAAAAACAAACAAACACGCAGCAAAATGTTTCCGAAAATAAATATTTTGTTAAGAAACTCGTATTTTCAACACTATCCTGGCACATACAAAATAGTCCTGTTAACGAAGGCCTGTAAAACACATATAAGAACAGATATTTAAGGAATCACCACAGGTCTCGAGGCTTTTCTTATAGAATTTCCGAACGTGTTCGAAAATATTGCCTGTAGTAATCACGTGACATAATATTATAGACTACACGAAAAGACCAGTGGCCTTGCGATATCCAAAAATCATTTGTCCCCGTTAAAGGGATTCTTTTCAACATAAGGAGGCAAAAAAATCACTTCATTGAACAGGAAGTTCCGAGTGTGGCGCACGCGTGGTAATGACAAGAGTCTGTGATGCCGTGAGTTATTTACCCACTTGTGTCTTTGAAGCGATGAAGTGTCCCCCCCTCCTCCCCCATAGGCGCAGAGTGGCGTCCGCACTGCTATCAAAGTGGGCTGTGGCGTCTCGTCACTTCCGATAAAGTCCTCATTGTGGTGCATGCGTTCTTTTAGACATGTCATAAAATAATATCTTTGTCAGGTTTATGTCGACCAGTGAGACAAATCTTTTTTGGGGAATGGATTTTGTTTTCAACTTGGGGACATACCCTCTTTGCAACTAACGGTCCTCCGACCTTCTCACCCTGCCTTTCTATCCATCTTCATCTCTTACGTGCTCTATCCTTCATTCTGAAAGTTGCTGTAAGGTAATACTGCAAGTTTAGAAATGCTCTGACCATCAACTTATGTTAAACAGAACCACTTTAATAGCGTAATCGTTTTAAAAAAACATAAAATTCAACTTAAAAACCACTGATAATTTCTTTCATACTATGACCAATGTTCCTTTAAGCTGCGTGGCCGCGTACACATCTGACTAAGGGGCCGTCCATAAAGTATGTCATGCTATTTTGACCATTTTAACTCCCCAATCCCCCTGTCACAAAATCTCACAAATTTCGAACCCCCCCTACAAATTTTTTTTAAAAATTATCAAAATAATTACAAATTAATAATAAAACACCGTGACGTCACAGATGGCCAGATTCTCCCCTGCCCGTGTCACAAACTGTCACTTTTTATTTACACTTACACCCCTTCCCCCACTCTGGAGCGTGACATACCTTATGGACGACCCCTAATGCCGCGCAGCAGTTTTGAATTACCAAGCAGTAAATTTTGTAAAATTTTGCACTCACAATTGATGCTGTGCAACTTTGCACATGAGTTGTTTTTTTTCTTTGCTCACGGACCAACGAACATTAGAAGGTACATTGACTATAACCACTAATATTTCCCATTTCATCAGCAAAATTATTTTCGAATTGTTTTTTTCTTCGATAAAGCGGATCTCAGCTAACTTCTTCAATAATAATTTTCAGGCTACAGAAATTTAATTTGCACGAAAATCTGGAACTGAAACAGATATATAGATCTATACTTGCAAGGCAACTAACGCGAGAAAATTATCTTATCAGAAAAGTTTAACACACATTGGATCAATGAATTCATGATATGGTCGCAACACTAGGTAACATAATTTCTACAGCGCAATGAACAATACCCTGTATTCAGCCAGTAAGGTCCGCGCTTCAAAGCGGAACATCACAAAACATATACCGACCCCAAACTTGATAAAGCAACAGCTTTTGTATTTCACACTCGATAATTAAAACAAAAGAATTCTTATAATAAAAACAACTTAAATGCTGTTCTAAATGAAATCAAATCTATCTCGACTTCGTCAGATCGGTAGCTTTACATAACAAAACTTTTTGTATAGATCTATGTATCAAATCTGTAAGCGACTTAACTTTTACTCGGCAAACAATGAAGTTTATCCCATTTTTAAAAACAACAACACCGCCTCACACATTGATTGATCATGATTCTTGATGAAGAAGGCAGACAACACAAGGATTAATGTTTAGGATAATATCTGATATAGATATATTGAAACAGGACAAGCACAAGACATGTTGCAGATAAACATGAAAAATGACCATTGCTAGGGTCGACCAATCACAGTTTATGATTGGCAAGCGATGGTGGTGCATGGTGGGAGTAGGTAACAACAACCGCGGTGTGTATGTCTCTAGACCAACAATGTGTCGGCGGTTCCCCTCATCGACGTTCACATATTGCTGTTTGTGTCCGTTCTGTACCCCATCCAGCCACGTTCTTTGCACTATCTATTGGGCAAGTTTTAAGAGTATGCTACGCCGCAGATTGTATCTAGTAGTGAGTTGTGTTGACTAAATATGTATCTGATACTTTTTCACTAAATTCTACCACTTTAAAATATACAGTCCCAGGTGTTTCTGTGGGAAATCGTTATTCATAACATTTTAAATCCATATCCAATTATTTTCTCAATTGTTATCTTTAGTATTACCGGTATATTTTCTTATAGATAATTAGCACATTTTTCTGAAAGATATTTATTTTTGAAATGAAAACTGAAGTTTTAGAAATAACATCAAAATTCTTTCTATATTATAGTTGCCCTCGCTTTTAAGGCTTATTAAACATGTTGAAAAATTTGAGTTTTTATCTTTTTAACGCCGTTCCTCGAATCCAGGCCTGTCCTTTTAGCCCCTTATCAATGGCGTCACTAGGGGGTGCAGTAGGGGCGGGCCGCCCCGGGTGACACAATCAGAGGAGGGGGGTGACACCCAAAATGTAAAATTCTGTAAGTTTCCAATTTTCATCACTGGAAAACACGTCGGAGTTCTATGGGATAAGTCGTGACAGGGTGGCATTATGAGCTGCTGTCCAAGGGTGACACAAACACTAGTGACGCCTCTGGATGAGTTGTTCTCACACTTTAGTGAGTTGTTCTCACATGGTAATGAGTTGTTCTCACACTTTTATGAGTTGTTCTCACACTGATATGAGTTGTTCTCACACTGTTATGAGTTGTTCTCACATTTTAATGAGTTGTTCTCACACAGTAATGAGTTGTTCTCACATGGTAATCAGTTGTTCTCAAATTTTAATGAGTTGTTCTCACATTTTAATGAGTTGTTCTCACATGGTAATCAGTTGTTCTCACATTTTAATGAGTTGTTCTCACACCGCAATGAGTTGTTCTCACACCGCAATGAGTTGTTCTCACACTGTAATGATTCGTTCTCATACTGTGAAATATACATTTTTACATTTTCTAGGCTTTTATAATAAACCAGAATGGTTTGTTTTTCATCTTTATAATACGCGTTCATTGTTTAAAAAATCTAACATGATAGAGCTGTACATAAGAGTAATCCTGGATATAGTTGGAGTATTTCTATTTAACTCTGAACACGTTGATTGTTCCTATTGATATATTCATAAAGAACAGTTTAATTTGACAAAATGGCAGTCCATTTAAGTAGGAATCGTACCAAAACCTCTGCCTTTTACAATTCTTCTTCTTCTTCTTCGTTCTCAATATTGAATATTGAGTGTTGCTTATCACGAGTTTTGCGCCAATTGGCCCGTGGTCTCCGACTTCAGCCTGCTGTATTTTCTGGATTTGCTTCCATAGCCTTTGGTCAGCCAAGACCATCTGCAAGGCAGCAGTTGTTTTTTTGGCAAGTGATGCAGCGCTCACATGCCACGGCTAAGGGTTCCACGCATAGCCCCGCCGCTTTTTACCCATTTGGAGCTGGGTGGAACTCGGGGACGTCCTGTGCCCCGGGAACAAGTCCCTGGCTTCCCATGGATTCGAGCCCGTGACCAACGGAACGCCAGTCGAGCGCGCTGCCACTCGACCACCGGGGCCCCCCTTTTACAATTAAAACCAGGGACATTGGTAGTCATCTACTATTTTCTTCTTCCCATCTTAAATCAACATGTAGACGCATGTAAAGTTTTGGGTTTTAAAACGTCATGAGATCTGTATTTCATTGTAATAAGGAAATAGTGAAAATGAAAGATGAATTTAAAACAAAGTCTAAAAATAAATGTTTTAAACGATTATACAAATTCTAATATAATAGCTTTGTTTAATCTCAGACAAACCTTATTAAAACTTCATGAACTTGTCTTTTTCGTTTTATCACAATGTCATTTTCTTACCTCGTTGTTTTGTCTCTTTGTAGTTTTGTCACCTTGTAGTTTTGTCACCTTGTCTTTTGCCTTATTAATTGTAGCTGTATTTGAAATATAGAATCTATCTATCCTTGACAGAGTGTTAAAATAAGTATTTTTATATTTTGTTTCTTTCCCCTTTTCATGAAGTATTCTATATGTATCTACCAATTTAGAAGTATCCGTTTTGTATAGTAATGCTTCTATCCCCTTTGTTACTTAGTTATTTTGCATTTCATTTTCCTTACACCAACAGAGTACGAATCAGTGCTGCAGCGACAATTTTAGGAAAAACCTAGCCAACACGTCAAAATAAACCTAGATCAGAAGGAAAAAAAGAGAAAAAAACCTAGGCATGCTAAAAATAAACAAAAATGACGTCACAAAGCTCCCCACCCCATCCCCTTATTTGAAATAGAGCATGTCTCAAATAATTTTTTTTGGTCAAGTTTTATTTAAGTATGTATTTAGTGTAAGTGTAAGGGTGCAATCCAATAGCATAAAGAATTTGAAGCAATTTTAAAACGTTACTAAATAGTTAGGAATCAAATATTAAAGTGGGGCTTTCATTTAAAGTTGCACATTTTTTGAAGTGACGTCACAGTTCTTAAACAGCCCCCTCCCCTTTGTAACAAATCTCACAAAAGTATGACTACATTCCATCCTTCCCCCAAATCGTTTTGGCATTGGCATTTATTAATATATTCTACATAACTATTTGTAAAATATACTTACATTTGATTTTTTTTTTATCACTTATGTCATCATCTTTATAAATCATTTGGCAATCTTATCAGCATTCTTGGAATAATTCACTATGACTATCTGAGTCTTGTATTAGATACGGCATATACTTGAGAGTATATTCTCTCATCGCCAACAGAAGAAAATGTTAGAGCCTCTAATAGTCTAATAAAATTGAATATTTTTGCCCAATCAAGTTGTTTTATCTTGTTCCAGAATTGTACAGACATATGGCGCCACCTTTCGAATTTAGTAGCACAGAGCCATAGATTATGATAGGTATAATAAAAGGTGGCTAAAAATACTGTTGCTACATACTGCTTATTTTTATTTTTGAAAAATCGAAATATTTAGAATGTTTATTGCATATATAATTATTTTGTTTCTTTCACACGGAATATTTACTACAAAAAAAAAACAATTAAAAAAAACCCTAGATTATGACTATTTTTGAAATAAAAAACCTAGAAACCTAGAGGAGGTAAAAAAAAAACCTAGATCTAAGTTGAAAAACCTAGCGCTGGCAGCACTGGTACGAATGAGCAGCGTACAAATATTTAAGTATATCTATATACACATATAAGATTTAACCTCTTATAGTTTTCTTACTTATTAAAATGTATATATTTATTTAGTAAATTGATTGCTAAAAAATTATAAGTATACAAATACAATAAAAGTGATATATATTTTATGCACACCGTTCTCGAATAGCTACAGTGTAGGAAAATAGTTCTTTTTTTGAACCGCATTGCTTTATCATATATGGCGTGTAAGAAACTTCCCTATATAGTGTAGCACTACAAAGCACCAACGCTGACGTATTTAACATGTGAATAATTTATTGATAACTTAGATGAGAAGATTACTCATAGCTTCTGTAATTGAAAAATTAAAAACCATAATTTGAAATTCTATTAGAATTAGTATTAAAAATATGTGCTACATAAACGTGGCTTGATGTGTTTCTAAAAATATGTAGTTAATATATCATTTGAAGACGTAAAAATTGATAAAAATTATGCTTTAAATTTCAAATCAAAGCAAACTTTAAAAAAAATATATTTTCATAATTATATGTCATATCTCATTGATTTGCTTAAGGTTTTAGAATGTACAAAATGTAGTTTATAAGTGGCTCGCCCCTTGATCTCGATCCCTACTATTAGGGATATAATACAAATATAGTACCTACTATAGCTCCCCAATACCAGTTCACATACAGTAACGAAACGACTTTAGGTTCATACTTGATTGATTATGATATATTTCTGTAGTTTATAACTTAGATAGAATAAAATAAAATTTAAGTTGTTTCACTCTTTAAAGAGTTATTACCCCTTTGTATTGAGTTGTTCCCAAACTGTAATGAGTTGTTCTCCCAGTGTAATGAGCAGTGGCGTAGCTAGAGCGTTTGCCGCCCGGGGCGGTCTCCAATATGCCGCCCTTTTAGGGACCGCCCATAAATGACGTCACGCAGCGGGGGGGGGGGAGTACCATATTTGATGTAATTCAAAACGCGTAACTTTAAATAAAAGCTACCCTGAAACATATGATTACCCAAACTTTATTCAGTGACGATTTACGTGGTTTCACGCGCGTTACGATGTTAGAGTGCAACCTTAAATTAAAAACATATTTAAATGACCAAACAAACAAAAAGTGATTTTAAACATGCTCATTTTCAAATACAAAATACCGTTTGTATGGCGGGAGGGGGGACTTTGTCATGTCACATTGAGGAATGGGTCTATGTTTTCATTTCGTGACGCCGTGTGACGAGGGGGCAGGGGGTGAAAAATCAGCCGAAATCACGTAAGGTCTTTTATGAACGGCCTCTTAAATAAGTTAATAATATGATGGTTTTTTTTTTTATAAATTAATAAACATGAATAAATAATTGTAATTGAAACGAAGTACATTGTAAAAGTTGGGGAAGAATGTTACCATTGCATCCCCTGTTTATACAAAGAGTAATAAAAGAGGCCGCATAAGATGATAAACCTAAAAATACACGTCATAAAAATACAAGATAATTGTTTTGAAGGCCACAAGAAAGTTATAGGGTCACAGTTCCCCCCACCCCAAATGAGAAAAAAGATATTCCAAATTTACACCCCAAAAACATTAACAAGGAATATGCTTTTATTTTTTTATTTATAAACATATGAATTTTTTTTTAATTAAAAAAAGAAATTGTATACATCAGTATGTAGCATATATTTTTTTATTATTTATAAATTTAGTTACTCACCTAACTTTCATAGTCGAAAAATCGTTTATTATGTTATCAAAATTTATATTATTTGTAATATCATGTTTAACGGACATTATTGCAAGATTTTGAAGTCTTAAATCGCTTATTGTGGAGCGAATTTTTTTTTTTCATCTTCAGTTTGGAGAAGCTCCTTTCACAACTAGATACACTGATAGCAATTGTCGAAAAAAAAATATAAGCTAGATTGTAATGTTGGATTAAGAATTTTCCAATATTTACTGTTAAACATATTTTAAATAGATCAAGGGGGTATTTCCCCTCTTTTTTTAACATAATGCCTCTTCTTGTAGTGTAGGTACAGCCAGGGCTGGTCTTAAGGTCCTGCAACCTAAGCGGTTGCAGTGGGCCCAGCTTTATTATAGGCACCACCTATCTTGATTTTCACTTATCATTTTTATTACTACATTATCCCTACCCAAATTGGGGCCTACGTAACATAGGGCCCCACAGTGGATAAGACAGGCCCCGTGTAATGCCATAAGAACCTGGATCATTTCTCTTTCAATCTCGAACATTTCTTTATCAATGTAAATAAAGAAATTTAATTGATGTTCAAATTCTTCATTTAGAATACTAGATGGTGTATTTTTATACACGAATATTTTCTTGCAAAAGACATGTAACTTATCAAATCGTTCTTTTATTTTCTTTTATAATTAGATCTATGATAAGAACATTTCTTGTTGTACTTCTTGCTGAAGATAGAACCACGTCTTCTGAATTTTCCCCACTCATATTTTTCTCCTTTTAACTTGGTATCTAGTCGATATTTCCAACTCTCTGTAACAGCGTTCTGTAATAGCACATATCTTTGTTTCATCAAATGGGTATGCATAGTTTGCATTAGTTTAAAAAAGACGGGTTACCATAAATTGAGACACCATAGAAAAGTAAAAGATTGCCATGAACTGAGTATAATTCCAGCATCTGATCTCGTTTTACTAGTTACTTCAAATGACAATTTACCAAGACGCTTGAAATTTTAAAGTATGTTTTTTTCGGAATTATTTATGTTATTGTGGTGTTTATTAACGGAGAAATGAATAATCGTTCATTTTTGAATAAAAACAAAGTAATCTTAATTTTATTTAATAAGTTACCTTACAATAGTTTTATAAAACCTGAAACAGTAATATAATTTACTACTTGCAAGTTAAACACAATATTTGAATCACTATGTCATGAAGGTACTTGTTAGCGCATCATTCTGCGAATGTCGAAATTCCACGCTAAAACTGTCGTGCGATATTGATACTACATATATTCGGACCAGCGGTGATGTATTGTTGTTTTTTTGTGCAGTTTTCTTACAAAAGCGCCATCTATGACGTATACAGCTTAATTTTGCAAACAAATAGTTACCTCTTTTGAGCGATTTTAAATTTTTAAACTGTTTTGCGTTAGTTATAACAACCACTATGTAATCAAACAAATATTGCACGAATCCGTTAATTTAAACTCAAAATTGAGATTCTTTTTGTTTCACTATGGTTTTCCCCCTTCAAAAGAAAAAGGGCGGTTTTCGGAAGAGGCTGGGTTTATTTTTCAAATGCCCAAAAAATGCCGCCCTTTGAATGAGTGCCGCCCGGGGCGGACCGCCCCCTCCACCCCCCCTAGCTACGCCACTAGTAATGAGCTATTCTCACACTTAAATGATTTGTTCTCACACTGTAATGAGTTGTTCTCACACTTTAATGAATTGTTCTCACACTGTTATGAGAAGTTCTCACACTGTTATGAGTTGTTCACACACTGTAATGATTTGTTCTCACACTAGGATGAGTTGTTCTCACAATTTAAAGGGTTGTTCTAAAACTGTAATGAGTAGTTCTAACACTTTAATGAGTTGTTCTCACTCTGTAATGAATCCCGGGTACCCGTTGACAGGCCTAGTAATGAGTTGTTCTCACACTGTAATGAGTTGTTCTCACAGTGTAATGAGTTGTTCTTACACTATAATTAGTTCTCCTCGCACTGTAAGGAGTAGTTCTCACTTGATAATGAGTTATTCTAACAGTTTTATGAGTTGTTCCCACACTGTTATGAGTTGTTCCCACACTGTAATGAGTTGTTCTCACACTGTTATGAATTGTTCCCACACTGTAATGAGTTGTTCCCACACTGTTATGAGTTGTTCCCACACTGTAATGAGCTATTTTCACACTTTAATTTGTTCTCACACTGTATTGAGTTGTTCTCACTGTTATGAGTAGTTCTCACACTTTGCTGAGTTGTTCTCACACTGTAATGAGTTTTTATCACATTGTAATGAGTTGTTCTGACGCTGTAAGGAAGGAATTGTTTTCATACTGTATTGAATTGTTCTCAAAGTAAAATGAGTCATTCTCACACTGTAATGAGTTGTAGGCCGGAGACGCACTCCATTCGCCACAGAGCCCTGTGCTCTTTTCTGCTCAGTTCATCACGTAATATCGTGTTAGCTGATGCCAGCCATACCACACCACAGCTGTGTGACCGTGTGAGCTGAAAATCTTATCAACAACACACGTGGAGAGAAGTGAGAGCCCACTCTACTGTGTACGATCTATCTAGGTCAAATAATACAGCTACCAACATTGTTTACACAAGCTTAGTCCGAGCCAGCTGACTCTTACGTCACATCGTCAACACTGTGGGAGGAGCACAACACCGGAAGCTGCCTACACACTCGCATCGCAGAGAGACGAGGTCAACACAGTACACCAGCCCTGCGAGTATACCAGACTACATAGGATAACCAGAAACCATTTAATATAAGTATTCAAAATTGAAACTTTGGCGTAAGGCAAGCTGTAATGATGATAATTAGCGAGCCATAAGACTTTAAACATATACTACACATCTTTTCACCACAACACCCAAAAGAGTACTGTACTGAGTTGTTCTCACACTGTAGTGAATAGTTCTCACACTTTAATGAGTTGTTCTCACACTGTAATGAGTTTTCTCACACTGTAATGAGCAGTTCTCACAATTTAAAGGGTTGTTCTCACACTGTAATGAGTAGTTCTAACACTTTAATGAGTTGTTCTCACACTGTATTGAGTTGTTCTCACACTGTAATGAGTTGTTCTGACACTGTAATGAGTCCCGGGTACCCGTTGACAGGCCTAGTAATGAGTTGTTCTCATACTGTAATGAGTTGTTCTCACACTGTAATGTAATGAGTTGTTCTCACACTGTAATGTAATGAGTTGTTCTCACACTTTAAAGAGTTATTTTCACATTATAGTGATTTGCTCACACACTTTAATGAATTGTTGTCACACTGTAAGGAGTAGTTCTCACTTTTTAATGAGTTATACTCACACTATAATGAGTTGTTCTCACACTGTATTGAGTTGTTCTCATACTGTTATGAGTGGTTCTCATACGTTTGTGAGTTGTTCTAAACACTGTAATGAGAAATGGCGTCGCTAGGGGGATGCGGTGGTGTGGTCCGCCTCGGTTGACTCCATCAACGTGAGGGGGGGGAGTTGACACCAAAATGTAAACTTCTGTATGTTCCCGTTATTTAGAACCGGGATGTGACACCTTGAACTACCACTCCGGTAGACACCGACCCTAGTGACGCATCTGCCCCTAACTTAAGTTTACCTTTTATAATCTTGAGAAAATAATAAATAATATAATAGTCCAAGTCACTGGATCTGGAACGCTGAGGAACGATGTACGACAGTCTACAGCAGTTAGTTGAAAAATCGTGTGGTGATTAGCGCTGTAAAAATATTCAATATGATGACGTCATTGTTTGGTGTGCATCGGTGCGCAAAATACAACCCCTATTATTAAATACCTTGCGTGCATTTCAGAAAGTTTAATATTTCGTATTTATCAAAAAAGGACAAGTTAGTTGGGCTTTTGAAAAAGGTTGGCGCCGTAGGCGCCCTAAAAAAAGTGGCGCCCCGGCACAATCTAGTTCGACAATATTTATAAACTCGATCATCAACATCAACCTAAATGTTTCAGTTGGCTATAGCTTTCGAGTTATCGTCATAACTTTTCTTTCGACTATTTTTATGATATCTAAAAAGCACCAGCTTAATGGAGCTTCCACTTTAAAATTTATCATGTTCTCTCAACTGAAGAGGCATAAACCAATGAAATTTAGGAACTATTGTAAATGAATTTGCTATAATTTTTAAAAAGGCTTGTTTTTTTGCGTGGCTCATTATATATTAAAAAAATCTTGCTTGCAAGTGCTTACATCTAGTTAAAAAAATCTTTGAGGTTAACATTTAATATAGACGTCTAGTTTGTTAACAATCCACTTAATTTCCAAATCATATTTCGGTCTGAGTTGTTTCTCAGTTCAAGGAAATATGTAATATTTTGTTATTAACTTAACACTGTGTTCGTCAGAAAGGAGGTTGATTCAATTTTGATATCAATTATCTGTTTCAAAAAGATTTTTTTCTTTTGCCGAAAAGATTTCGCATACCCTCACACGACAATGATATTTCTTTTTTACTTCTTCGATCTAATGTAAGACTGCCGAGCCATCACATCAAGCTTTCGTCCGAGTGGGCGGTGCTCGTAAAAAGTGAATCCTATGCCGAATGAATTGCTCTTAATGAGTTGAGTTTAAATATAAATATTTAATACCCATTTATTAAGTTTATTCAAAGAGACTTGTGCAATGCCAAAAAAAAAAAATAAAACAGTCGTTAATAAAATCGTATTTTGCACCATGTAAAATTCTTTTAATTTTCCGAGTCATAATTTTTTAATATTATAACACTAATATTCATCCATGTGTGATTTTCTACTTTTTTAAAATAAAAATTTCATGATAAAAAATCAATATTGTTTCTCGATAAATGACTTTTTTGTTTGTTTGGGGAGAGTTGGGTAGGGAGTGACAGGATTGCTGGGACGGAGCTTGGGGAGGTGTCATTAAAAAAATTGAAGTCTGAGCTCTCGAATCTCCGCGCTTGAAGATCGACATTGTCTTCCTGTCCTGCCAGTGTCATCTATCCTCGAACCCAATTTTTATTTTTTTTATTTTATTTTGAGGACCAGCTTTTCCATTGAATCCCCCCTTCCGCTTTAAATGGCATAATAATTAATTCCATCTTAAGCTAAGATATCGCCCCGTTTACCCCCTTGTCAAAGTCAGTGGGAAAATTATTTTTTTAAAGAGCAAGATTTTTTGTAAAGGAATAATGCCATTATTCTTTGCGGGTCCTTTAGGAAGGGAGACTTCGCACGAGACTGCAGACAGCTCACTGCAGAGATGTAGTAGATACAAAGATACGGCCTAGTTCTTGTACACATAATTTTTCGCGTCTATTTCCCTCTCCTCGAGTGGTCGAAGTCCAGCAACCAAACTCTACCTAAGGACCTTGGTCAGTATCTTTTTACAAGTAGAAATTTTATCCGGGAGACATAGAGCTTATTCAGATTTTCGGTTGAGTAGTTATGTAAAGTAAAGAGTGGTTTGGTGGGGGGAGCGACAAATAAACTTCGGTGTAAAAAAATTGAATCCCAAAGTATAAAAATATTGAAATGTAGTTTTACAAATTCTACGTAAAGGGCATGAATAAATAGATAATCGCAAATACATTAATAT
>MUZC01000085.1:451434-473266 GCA_002072015.1 Radix auricularia
GCAGCAGATGCCACTATACATTGCATGTGTGGACCTTACAAAAGCCTTCGACTTAGTCAGTCGCAACGGGCTATTCCAAATACTGGCAAAAATTGGATGTCCCCCTCACCTACTTGCCATCATCAGACAGTTCCATGAAAATATGCTTGGCACAGTACAGTTCGATGGAGCTAAGTCAGAGGCCTTCCCTGTCAGCAGCGGAGTTAAACAAGGTTGTGTACTCGCACCAACACTCTTCGCAATATTCTTCTCTGTACTTCTTCGATACGCATTCAAGGATAGCAGTGAGGGAATCTGGTTACATACCAGAGCTGATGGAGGACTTTTCAACACTGCCCGCCTCCGAGCCAAGACCAAAACGACGGATGTCCTAATTCGAGAGCTACTATTTGCGGATGATGCGGCACTAACAGCACATACAGAATCTGGTTTGCAACAACTCGTGTCAAGCTTCTCCAATGCCTGCAAAGAATTTGGTCTGCAAATCAGCTTGAAAAAGACAAACATCATGGCCCAAGACACTCGACCTCCTCCTACCATAAATATCGATAATGAAAACTTGGAGGTTGTGGACAGCTTCACCTACTTGGGATCCAAGGTCTCCAATACACTGTCCATTGAAGAAGAAATAAACAGCAGAATTGGCAAGGCAGCCGCAACAATGGCTAAACTAAATAAGCGGGTCTGGCAAAACACCAAGCTAACGGAGAAAACCAAACTGTGCGTCTATCGAGCCTGTGTCATCAGTACACTACTATATGGGAGCGAGACATGGACCACTTATACATCACAAGAGCGTAAGCTTAACAGCTTCCATTTGAGATGCTTGCGCCGCATCCTTGGTATTAAATGGCAAGAAAAAGTGCCTAATAGTGAGGTACTAACGCGTGCCAATACCCAAAGCATGTTCTCAATTCTTAGTGAAAGACGCCTGAGGTGGCTAGGACATGTCAAAAGAATGAGCCCCGGCCGCATCCCGAAGGACCTCCTATATGGTGAACTTGCTTCAGGAAAGAGGAAAACAGGTCGCCCACGCTTGCGATTTAAAGATGTCTGTCAAAGGGACATGAAATCAGCCAAAATACATACAAGTGACTGGGAGTGTAAGGCAGAAGACCGATCTACGTGGCGCACAGTTGTCAAAGAGGGCGTCATAGTAGCCGAGGAGCGAAGAATGGAGGAGGCTGCAGACAGAAGAGCTAGGAGAAAGGCCAAAACATTTGGAAGCACAGAACTCGTGTGTAAAAACTGTGGCAAAGACTGTCACTCAAGGATAGGACTGCACAGTCACTCGAGGAAATGCAACCCAACCCAACGGTGATGCACCATCGTCTCGCGAGACGGAAGGATGCCGGATATCTGCCGGATAACTTTAAATAAGCCTTTTTTATATTTTAAATTATATAAAAATTTAAACATTGGTTTTACTTAATTAACAATAACAAATTTTAAATACATTGACATTATATTGAACTACTTATATTTAAATATATCTCCAGTGAAATTTTCGGTTTACTGACGTCATACATCTTATTTTTAGCTATAATCAATATTATCGGTTGATTATTCTGTAATTTTTCAAAAGTTAACGATTAAATTAAAATTAATCGATAACAGCCCTAATTTTTTTTACAACATGGCGGACTTTATCAAATGACACCATTGATCTTATCTTGTGAAAAGAACAAAATTATTTTAAAGAAAGCGAGCACACGCATGAAAAATAAATTAAGAAAACAACAAAAATATATATAAATATGTCTTGCGGAACAATTTTTACTGATTCGTTTGTTCATTTATTTCGATAAAACGAACAGGTGGGTGGTACTCTACCGCTTTAATTTTATTTAACGTCAAATATTGTTCTTAGAGTATAGGGTCTAATTTAGTTTTATTTCTGTACACATTTATTCTCCGGAAAGTTGACATTTACTTAAACTAAAATTGTGGGGGGGGGGGGGTGTGAGGGACATTTTATTGGAGTTTGTTGTCCTTGAGTCTTCTCGTCCAACAAGAGGGGCATCCACTGATCATCGTACGATTCCCCCAAGGGGATAGGGCACATACGAGAGACCTCCAGGCATCTACAACCTGGGCCAGATTTTTGAGGATCCTCCATTCATGGCCAACTCTCTTGATGTCTGCCTACAATTATCGGCGCCAAGTGTTTCTTGGACGGCCTCTTTTCCGCTTATACTGGGTGTTCCATTTTAGGGCTTTCCTTTTATTAGAAGCAGGGTTTCTTAGTGTATGACCGATCCACCTCCACCGCTTCTGAAGGATCTCTTCCTCAATTGGCTTCGGTTTTATCTGCTACCACAGTCGCCGGTTGCTAATTTTGTCAGGCCAGTGAATTCTGAGAATCCTACTTAGACAATTGTTGATAAATGGCTAGATTCTGGTCAGTTTTACGGCCGTTGTCTACCAGGTCTTGGCTTTAAATAGCAGCACATGTTTCACAATAGCGTTAAAAATCCTTTACTTTTAATTTGCTGCCTAAATTTTTGGAGACCCAAACAATCTTGAGTTATTGGAAAGCTGCTCTTGCTTTTTCGATCTGTACCACCTTGTTTATCTACCACTCTGCCAAGGTAAACAAAACTGTCCACCTCCTAAAGGGCTTCCCCTTCAAGTATGATGGGTGATGTACTGATGGCATTAACCTTGAGGACTTTACTCTTCCCTTTGCGAATGTTGAGGCACATGCTAGCAGAAATGGCTGTGGCAATATTTGTTTTATCATGCATCTGTTGTTGGGTATGTGCAAGAAGGGCAAGCTCATCAGGAAAGTCGAGATCATCAAGTTGATCCCCAATGGTCCATTGTATGCCATTCTTTTTCTGCTGTGTAGATGTTTTCATCACCCAGTCAAATGTTAACAGGAACATGAAGAGCAGTGGCGTCGCTAGGGGGTGTGGTGGGGCGGGCCGCCCCAGGTGACACCATCAGGGGGTTGACACCAAAATATAAAATTATATATATTCCCGTTATTTTGCACTGGAAAACCCCGAGAAGTTCTATGGGTTAAGTGGTGACGCGGGGTGACACTATTGAGCTACCATCCCGGGTGACACCAACCCTAATGATGCCTCTGAGGAAGAGTGACACCAAGAACCCTTGTCTCATACCAGTTTTCATTGGAATGCATATGTCACCTGCTGACCATTGACTACTTGGCAGTTTATCTCTTCGCACGTGTTTCTGATCATATCAGTATAAATATTTTAGACATACACAAGTAAGAATAGATCACAATATAAAACCTTGTGGCGTTATTGATCACGTGACATTCACAGACGTTCAAGCACACTGCTCATTATTTTTCCCACAAGAACAAAGGCTTATTATCTTTTTCAGCAGTAGACTTCAATGCGTCTACTTGAAGTCAAACGGAAAGCGTATCTAAGGCCAGTCTAAGGGCGTGTTGATTTAGAGGAATTGGGGGACAAATATTCCTTGCCCCAGAATAGTAGGAGGCGCCAGGGGGGGCATTGTAGTTTGTTTATCAGAATAATGGATTACTATGAGTGTTGGGTTGGGGAGGACGCAAAGAAAAATATCGCATTTATTCCACGAAGTGCCGAAAATAAATTGTTTTTACGTCTTGTTCATACTGGTGGCATTAAAAAATAAAAACCGAAACGGATGTACAATTTGCTGCCTTAAGTAACATATATCCTTAAATTAACATTACACCTCTATTTAAAATATAAGTGGTATCGATATTTCTTAAAAATGTGTAATTATTACCGTATGACTATATGATCAGATCAAAATCACACGTTCAATTTTTTTTAAACATGAAGAAATTTATTTAACGAATTTATTTTAAAGAGTTTTAAAAACAATCTCGTGGTACACACGTTCGAATATTTGAAAACTCAAACGGAAAACTCCCCTTATCCTCCCATATACACAATAAACTTTTTACCCCATTGATTTACTAGTAAACAATTCCAACATCAGCAGATTCCGGTGCAATACAACGCTACAACTGAATTTTTTAGACCACAGTGTACGAAATGGATACCGACACATTTGAAATATGATCGTCTTAATCCAGACAGAACAATGTTTTTTTTAGAAGGTTCAACGCTTTTTTTTCATGTTTATTGAATTACAACACCAAACCTCATTTCAAACATGCACACGGCATTTATAAATTAATACATTAAGTTTTAGAATCGTATTCAACCAGATGTCTTTTTTATTTCGGGAAAATGCCACAAATGATTTTCCCCCCCTTTTATTCTTTGTTATTTCTGTTGTAGACGTTGTTTTTATAAACAGAAAGATTCACTTATTTGTTTCGTCTCAACTTGCCCCCAGATTTTCACTCTCTATAATTTAAAAGAAAAATGTACCACTTAACCCTTGCTTCATAATATATTATATTTAATGCTTAGAAATGAAAAAACTAAAGTGAGAGAACAGAAAAGTCAAGATATTATGGATCCAGCAAAACGCATATTTTATCTCTACAAAAAATATTTTCCATGGAGTTTTTGTACGTCACTGAAGGTTAGACATTATATGCTACATGGCATTTATGTCATAAACCCTGGGGAGGTCAAAGAAAGTGTCACGGAAAGATGCATGTATGAAAGGGACGCTTATTTTACCTCGGAAGGAAATAATGGTTGTTTTGGAATAAGTAGATTTAAAGATATAAAAAGATTCATGAATGGGGTTTTAAAAAATCCTTATAAGAGGGCGCAACTGCTTACCAAAATAATATATAGCTTACAACAGAATCTAACTGACTGAACTGTGATTAATAGTTGTTGTTGCTGCTGGATAGATGGTTAAATTTAGATGCATGTTTATGAATAGCCGTTCTTATCCACACGACACATGAACCATTGACATGGTTGAGTCCTGGTCTTAAGTATTTGTACCAATGAAGGACCAAAACTTGAATACGAGCTCGAAGTAAGAAACTGAAGGTGGAGTTAATTCACCTGACAAGACATGTTTTTGTTTGCTTGCGATATCTTGCGAGTTATAAAAAACATAAAGCAGATTTTCGATATTAACAACGAACTCTTGTCGTTATATTATTATAGCTGACCAGTTTGATAAGTTCAGAAATCGTGGATTTCACGAAAATTTTCGGTCAAGTCTGAATGTGTTAGCGATGAATTTAAATATTTTTAATTTTAAAATAATATTTTAGGATTTTTATTCTAAATAGATTTTCAGGATTTTTGTTATTTTTTTTAAATGTGCAAAAAATAAAATGCATCTATATCAACATAGTCTAGACACCACGGAAGTATTTTGTGAACTGCCCAACGTAAGTTGATCCTGTAGGTCGCTTCATCAAAACGATTGAGTAGCATTTTAGAATGTGTGCATGAATTTAAATCAACTTATTAGCCAATATATGACTCCTCATCATTAATTTCCGTATGCAAAACCCTAAATAGTTATGCCTCCTTTCTTCAGTCCCCACGCACAGAAACAAAGATGGCCACTCTGGGTGACAAAATGAGGGGTGAGACTGCAATTAGGCTTATATTGACTCTTTGGATTTCACCGCAGCTAAGTTTTTTTTTATATTCATTTTATTTGTGTATTGTATGTCCGTTGAAAAAGGCTCTTTGCCGAAACGTTCGCTGTTTTGTTACGTCCTGTCAGGCTAACCCTTACATTGTTTACGTCTTTTCCACTCTGGGGGAGGGGTGGTAAAACATAAATGAAGAGAGTCTAAGAGACCTTTGATTTTGATCGACACATTTTATATCCTTTAGGGTCCACTATACTACACTTTTTAGACCCACTGTTTTCTCCAGTAACGCATCGCCCCCAATTCTTCTCTCTACCTCCCATCCCTCATTCATCTACCTTCAGATTTATTCCAAGGAAAAAAAAAGAACCAAGGGTAGCTGGTGGCAATTAATTGGTGGTCAGACGAGGTTTCAAGACACTAATAATTGATTGACTCGTTTCTTGCAGGATGGGGACTTGCTGCCAGATGGGCTGGCCAAGGAGAGTGGACCCGAGAGGGTTTCGGGAAGGCCACGGCACAAACTCGACTGGACAGATCTGGTCAACAACATCAGGCGACAAGTGACGGGGTTTGGTTAAGTGGGTGCCTCCACTTCCAGGCATGGAGATGCCCCCCCCCCAAAATAAATAAATAAATAAATGCCATAGTGTCACATAGGTTTTTAAAGATTCATCAGTCCAATAGGTGGGTTATAGGGTTGTGCTAATGTTAAGTTAGTTTGCTAGTTTCGTTTAGTCCAGTGCGTTTCTTGTCTTTAAAGTCTATCAGGTTTGTTGGTTTCATTTAGCGAAATGCTTTCTTTTTTTAATAATGGGTTTATAATATATAGATATAATGGGTCGGAAATACCGCTGCTCAAAGAATTTTCGCCCGAATAAGCAAAAGTCTCCACAATCAATGTTCCGTTTAAGCTGCGCGGATGCCTTGACACCACCACGCAGCTGTTTAGAATTACCGCGCAACACATTTCGATAAGAATATTATACTACATGTGTTTGTGGGGTGTATCATTTTGCACAAAATATGGATGCTTGCAACTTTGCACACGAGTTTGTTAATACTTTCCCTATGGACCAACACGCTGCACCATGGAAAAAAATACATTTGCGAAATCCCCTCTGTATTAAACGTTAAAGTAGACATAGGAAAACAAATACGCACACACACCCACAAAGACCCTAGCACTGATACACAAAAAAAGTAAATCAAAGTTATAAAATTAATTTTTTATGTGTAAATAAGTTTTAATTTGAATAGTGAGGTCTCTTCAAAAACAGTTTTAAAAAATAATTTAAAAAAAAGGTCATTAAATGTTTGTATCGACCATTACATGGTGGCTCTAGGCGCACACCAGGTCGATAAATAATTCAGAATCAATCAAGGCGCGTGTCACGTCTGATCAACTGTCCATCACAAACGCAGTGGAAGAGTGGGGAAGGGGATGTTGGTGGTGGGGGTATTGTTGATACAGCAGCTTGGCATCATGACGTATCAGGCGCACCTTTTCTTTATCACTCATATGAGATCCACTTTTGTGTGTTTTACAAACTTTTTCATGACCCGCATATGTTGCGCCCGAGAATCAGCCAGTGTGCTTAGGCACACCATCAAGTTCAAGTACACGGTGCACACCATCAAGTTCAAGTACACGGTGCACACCAACATGTTCAAGCACAGGGTGCACACCAACATGTTCAAGCACACGGTGCACACCAACATGTTCAAGCACACGGTGCACACCATCAAGTTCAAGTGCACGGTGCACACCATCAAGTTCAAGTACACGGTGCACACCATCAAGTTCAAGTACACGGTGCACACCAACATTTTCAAGCACAGGGTGCACACCAACATGTTCAAGCACACGGTGCACACCATTAAGTTCAAGTGCACGGTGCACACCATCAAGTTCAAGTGCACGGTGCACACCATCAAGTTCAAGTACACGGTGCACACCATCAAGTTCAAGTACACGGTGCACACCATCAAGTTCAAGGACACGGTGCACACCATCAAGTTCAAGTGCACGGTGCACCCCATCAAGTTCAAGTACACGGTGTACCCCACACGCCCAACAAACACACCTTCGTAATTCTCATGCGTCTCTGGTAGTGTGTCTGCCCCCACTCCCCCACACATTTTCCCTAGTCAGTATGATGTAGATTTATATTCACAGGGCATTCTTGAAAAGACAAAATGAGTCTCGTGCATTGACCTTTTTAATCGGTCTGATATAATAGAAGCATCTGATAGGGTCATAGACACCTTTCAATAAGGGATACAGAGTCACCCGGAGAAGAGGTTCATTTTTAATTTGTACGCTCCACAAACAAATCTGTAACTCGTTATTATTAAGTTATTCACAAACTTTCGCCCCTTCCTCATTACATTTTCACTAATCACCTCCGTATAATATGCGGGGTCACATATAAAAAGACCGAGAAGTTAAATTATGGTCAAAACAAGAGATATATTTGATCTTACATTGCAATTTCCTTTATTAAAATTTCAAGGCATTACATTTGGCATATAGTATTACTTTATATTTAACATATTATATTACAATAAATGTTAAACGCTCCTGAACGACATGAACTTCGAAATTTTAAATATATAAGGCGCTTAAATTTACTTTAAACATCATGCTCACTATGCAGGTAGACTACCGTTTAAAAAAAATAAATAATTGAAACTAGATACGACCCACGGCGTAGCATACGCCGCAGACTTGCTCATAGATAGTGCGAAAAATCAAACTTAACTTTCAAAGATTATTTGGTATATTTCAAAAAAATGCAGTGCATGACACACGCTTCAGTCTAAGGGGCCGTCCATAAATTACGCCTCGCACTTTTGGCCGTCTTTAACTCCCCATCCCCCTCGTCACAAAAACTTAGGCCCCCGCTCCAATATCACGTCACAATTAGTAATTAGTTTTTTGTCATTTTAAATTGTATTTAAAGTCTACACTCTAATATAATATCGTAACAGGTGTGGAGCTATTGAAAACTAGGGCTATACCGGAATCAAAGTTTTTAAAAACCGGCTGGCTTTGCCCTGATTTATGAAATTTAATCCGACTGGAGTCGGATTTTTTTAAAATGGCTGGACTCCGGTATAGCAGGAGCCGAAGTGAAAACAACATTAAATAAATTGAAAGCAATCAAATAATTAAGTGGAACTTTTATTTAAAGTTTCACGTTTTTTATGTGACGTCACATTTCTTGAACTCCCCCCCCCACCCCCGTCACACATGCGAGACGCCCCCCACTCCCCAGGCGCGTGAATTCATTTATGGACGGCCCCCTGAGGTGTGAATTTATTTAGTGTAATGGAAATTTCACGGGTATTACGATCTTTGTATATTTAGACTTAAGCACATGAAAGCGCGTTTTCAGTCGAAAAAAACACACTAACAACACTGTGACAAGCAATTATGATTTTTATTTCAGCTTTTTTTTTTAATACACGATATTAAGTGTCCGACTAAGTACTGATTTTTAAGGTAGACTGAAGAGGTTCACTAAATAGTCGTGTTTTTTAAAACTGTTTGACCTCACTTGAAAGTTGTATCTTTTAATTTCATTTAAAACAGCTTTCACTATCACACACAAAAAAAATTAAAATAATAATAGTAAGATTCATTATGAATATAAGGTTTAAAAAATCAGTTGATTTTAGTGGCATTAGTATCTGCCTATGTGAGCTTCGTCAATACTTGAAGGAAAGATCACAGGGAGTCTTTTAATTTGACTTAGGGGTCGTCCATAAATGACATAACGCGATTTTTACCCCGCCCCCCTAGTCACACAAACTTAGACCCCCCATTCCAATATGACGTCACAAAGCCTTGACCCCCCACCCCCCTAAAAAAGTTGTATTTTATATTTGAAATGAGCATGTTTCAAACCACTTTACTGTCATTCTAGTATGTATTTAGTGTAAGGCTGCACTATAATGTCGTAACATGCGTGAAACCATGTAAACGTCAGAAAATAAATTGTAAGAAATCGAATATTTAAGTGGAACGTTTATTTAAATTATAATGTTTCATTCTGATTTCAAAATTCTTAAACTCCTCCCCCCCTTGCCACAAATGTGTGGACCCCCCTCCCCCTAGGTGCGTGACGTCATTTATGGACGCCCCTTAATTTAAATGAAAGGATCAATCTCACAGTCACAGCATTTCTTGGAGAAATAATCATCATGTTAAGATTTATGTGAGAAGAGAATGGGCCATGGCACATTGACGTTTCCAAACTATAGTGGACCTGTTATACTGACACAGTAGTTAGAGAAATCATTTGTTACGAAAACAGAAAACCCAAATTGATTGGAAACCATTAAAATTTATCATGCTCTTTATTGTCTCGACTGATACATATTGATGTTTCATGTCAAAGAGGGTTAATACTGTTATCCCACTTTCCTATCTATCATCTCTAAATTTTGAAGGTGAAAATGAGGCCCCCCCCAAAAAAAAAAATAAAAAATTGTTATATTTTTATTGTGCTTGTACTTTAATAAAAAAAAAAAGAGGACTAAAATATTCATATTGATTTCCATGTCTCGTTAAAAAAAAAATTTACAACTTCTCTAGGAAAATTTTAGAACCATTTCAGCTACCATGTGCAGGAATGAGATAAAATTTGTTTATGTGTATAAATTTAATTATGTTTTTATCAACCAACAAAAATTAAAATCCAGTAGAAGTATTGGACTCAAGCTTCCTTGTATCTGATCCAAATGCCAAGAAGTGTGAATGAGAGAAAATAAAATTTCAACAACTTTTGTGTCGACAACAAACACCGGCTGCATCATTTAATATATAACATTACATGATTGTATTGGTTTATAGTTTAGATTTGATCACATTGCTTGGGTTGCTATCACTACTACTACTACAACTACTGCTGCTCAAAGTGCTATTTCTACCACCAACACCACCACTGTTTACACCAAAAACTTGAGCCAGGAAATCCTTATGAATCCTCACATACTCATCTCTGTGTACAACGTAGTGCTGGGCATGTGCAGAGTTTTCCCACATTTGGAGTGTCACCTGCGGATGGTTGTTTGCCTTCCAGATGTCCACAAGCTTCTCGATCACGTCAGGGTCAGTCAGTCGGTCATTTCTACTGGTCAGCACAAGGGTGGGTACGTGGACTGGCTTGTCCCTGACTGCGTCGTAAGTTATTTTGTAAAAATCCACAGTGTGGCTTTTTGTTGCTGCGTAGTACACTCTGGCCATCGACGTCACTATACCTTGAACGAATTTCTTTTGGCTCACTGAGGTGGCCATGGCGTTGATCATTCGGTCCAAGGCCTCGACGTTATTGTCCTTTCGGTTTTGAGGATTATCCATGATGCCTCCCAGACCTCCCCCTACGACGATGCTGTCAAAAATGATACCGCTGAACTTTTTCAGCAGCTGTTCCTCCAGATGCTGCTGCCTGGCATGCATGCACAGCACAGTCAGGTTGTAAGCTCCAATAGATATGGAGTGCGGCAGGAGATGATCGTAATTCAACAGTTTATTTTTTAAAGTCTGGAAACAGGAAAGAGTAAATGTTGTTAGCTGATATTAGGACATTAGCAATGCAATGACAAGGGACGTAAATCATACATAACACAGGACAATTAAATTCTCATTGATTGTTTTCCATGTTGCTTTGCATGGTGAGAGTCATCCTGTCACAATATCTGGAAGCCGCCTGCCACTTCTAGTTCTATGCACTTTAAAATACTTCCTATTTTTTTATTACTTTAATTCCCAATTTTTTTCCCCATAAAAATAATTAAGGACCCTTAAAGATAGGGTTAGGGTATTTATTGTACTAGGCCCACATGGCTCTGTCTGTGGAATTTTAAACATTACCTTTCTAATGAAAGAGAGCAAATTTTTCACTTAATTTGTGCTCCTGGTAATAAAAAATCTTTGAGATCTCTAATATTAAATGGACAGCATTCAGCCTTGGGACTACAATTTGCATTTCTTTAATTGAATGCAATGCACTTTTTGGTGATATATCAGTGAACAAAGGGTATATAAACTCATGGACTTCAAGAGATGTGTTATAGGAAAAATGATAGAGAAAAAATTAAAAGGTGACTGAAATGTTGCATTTAACAGGACAGCAATTGAGATATTAAATATTTTATCCACAAAACAATCAGAAATAGGATACTTTAGGCTCATACATAAGAAGAGGAACATACAAAATCCCTTCAAAAAATTTTAAATTGTAAAATAAATTAGTTTTTCAATGATGGTTACCTAAAGCTTAGAGATTTATTAAGAGACCGTTGGCAGTGTAAACAATTTATTAGAAGATATTGTTTATTTGCCCCTAGTTCTTTTCATCAATTTTATTACTAAAAAACAAAGATAAGTTTAATTTTAAAAATAAATTATGTGATGAACTTAAAAGTAATTTCTAAGTAACTAGCACTGTATTCACTAATAATACTAACAAATATTTAAAAATCTTTGTTAAAAACAAATGTAAAAAAACTTGCTTTTTAAAGACTCGAATACAGAAAAGACATTAAAAATTATTTTTATATTTATTAACATTTATTGAACTGAGAAATATTATAAAATTAATTTAAGTGTTATACACTTAAATATAATCCTATTTCTGAAATTCATTTTAAATAATCTTTACCTTTTTTTAAATTTATTTTTTTATCATCAAAAATTACTCCAAGCAAATAAAACATTTTGATTAAACAATTCACTTAAGAAACATGAAAAATGAGAAAAATATGTCTGAGTAGCACTCAGCACTATCTGCTAACCCCAAACCTTTTCCACCACTTGATGAGCAGAAGGAGATGGTAAAAAAACATAATGCTCTATTTAAAATTAAAAAAAAAAATTCACTGCTTCCCTTCCACACACCCACATAACCCCATTAACAATTCCTTATGGTAGATCAAAATTTAATTTGGTCAAATTTTTCTTTAAAAAAACTATACTTAAAAAATATTAAAAAATCGAAGATCAAAATATATTTGACTTACTGCAGTAACATCCCTGGCTAAATCAAATGATACTGGTGGCCAGAGGAAGTCTTTAGGGCTGGACTTGATTGTAAGAACATCCAGGCCTAATTCTGTGTATAGCTCACGATATTTGTTGATATGCTTTTCTTTGGCGCCCATCCAGGTGAAAAACAGAACAAGTACTTTTGAGGGATCTACAGGCAACTTCCAGGCATCTCTAGATAGAGCCTTGTGAAGTACAAGTCTTTCTGACAGTTTTTGGACTTCCATGCTATTTCTTGTCCCTGTTTCTCTGAAATAATTTATGGATAAACATTTAAAAGTTACTCAAAGTTCAAAATTAGAAGCTTTTGCTTACTTACGGTATTTTGAGAGAAATTTTGACTGACAACATAAAAAATTATTAGTGAGTTAATAATCTATTCATATAACACATTTACTTCAAATCATAGAATTTACGTTCATTTTACTTTATAAAAAAAATAATAACATGAACACTTTTTTAGTGTAAGGATATGAGTGTCTATGATATATATTTTGACTGATCAGAGCTGGAAAAATACTTTATTTTTAGGAGCTTAAATTTCTGGAATTCAAAAATATTGAACTTGAAAGAATTATTATTATTTATTTTTTTGGCCATAATTCAATTTGTGAATTAAACAAAAATTACATTATTTTTATACATAAAAGAAACTTAGTTTATATTTTTATACACATAATTAAATTTCTTTCCCTTTTTGCATAGCAATATTCTGAAAGAGATTGAAAGCAATGAATAAACATAACTCACCTTGAGTAAAATCTTAAATAAGCAGGAGTCCCTGACAATTTTAAGACATTCTCCTGAGTAGCATTTAATGGGGGGATGTGTAAGTACCTATTAACAAGCTGATTACAACAGCTGGCCTGCTTTAGCCTCAACAAGGTACCAAAATGTCTTAGCGCAGGATAAACTTTATTGTTAGGTTTAAGGCACACTGTTGTCATTATTTGTAACTACACTAGTCACAGTGAAATAAGCAGGTAACTTAATTACATATTATTTCATAATAATAATATTTTGAACATGCTTAAAAGAGTGAACAAACAATGTCAGACCAAGAACTGGCTAGGATTAAAGTTTAAAGTAAGTGGGGCAGAGAACAAAGTTCATTGCACTTTGACTCTGAGTCTAATAATGTTATCAGGTCAAACACAAAATTGAGAGCGTTTTTTTTCCCAATGTTAATATTTTATGACTATGTCAAATGCTGCGTTGGGTCATTTGAGATTTTGAGCGGCTGGAGTAGGGTTATGCACAGTTTTGGAATCTAAGTATAAACATTTGTCTCTTTTGTTGTGTGAAAGAAAAGTTAACCAAAAAAAAGTGCATGATTTTTAAGCTTAACAGATGGCCCATCATCTTTTTTACAGAGAAAGATGAGAAGAATTTGTATATTTCCTAAAAGATATTTTGTTTCTTGATAAATGAAACTTTTTAAATGATTAAAACATCATTACTGAGTAGGTGAAAGACTAGGAAATTATCTCCCTAAAAGCAAAGTCATCTTATGGATGACCAAATAGGCCTACCAATTTTTTTTATGAAGGTCATAATTTCACTTATTACAATTGGTCCCAATATTAATGGCACTGAAAATGTTTTGGCCTGGAACTTGCACCTAAAAGTTTTTCATCAACCTATAAACTAGGTAATTTCATTGTGAGCAGACAATTAGACTATTTGTTTCATTAACTTTTAAGATTATTGTTAATATTTATTGTTGTCAGACCACATATAATTATACCTTGATGCCCCTAATAGTGTAACTCAAACTGTATTGAAAAATTAAAAGTTAAAGGTTCAATGTCAATAACTAATGCTAATACAATACTAATAAGAATCATGAATTCTATTTTTAAAAGTTATTAATCCAAGGCAAGGTCGGTGGTGGCATGAAATAAAATCTCTCCCAAAGTCACTGGGGTTAAAATAAAACCTTCCCTTAATTATATGAAATTACAAATAAGTGTTTTATTAACATTTATGACTCACAATATATTTTGCACAAGTGCTCCATGCATTTGTGTATGATTATTGGAAATTGGACAATCATAAGCTAGATCGGGGGCCTAACAAGTTGAGGGCAAAGAGCTTGCATGCCCAAAAAGAGAAAATTTTTTTAGGGTTGGCTGATTGCCCAGAGTTATTTTAAAGGTAACAGAAAAACAAAATGAAAACATAGATAATCACGTAAGACCAGAATGTGACACCGATGTCTTGGAACATGTAATTCACGTCTATGTGGTAAGGCAAAGACTTAACCAAATTTGCAATTTCTATGTGTGCATAGAATAATTCAAAAATATTATTACTTTCTTTTACCGGAGGCATTTACAAAATTTAATGAATCCAAGTAACCAAGGTTTGTAAAAAAAAAATGTAGTTGACTTTTTCAAATAAAGTAAAAGTATTGGTAGAAAGAGCTTTTAAATGTGCTTAATCTTAGTGTAGCCATCTCAGAACGCACAACACAGGAAAAAACATAGACTATAAAAAACAGGTCACACTTTTCAGTGGCTTAACTAGGATTTGTGTCACTGATACATTAAATTCATGGTATAGCTTCCCACCCCGATTCCACTGCAGATTTCTGCTGAATATATGGAGATTAGGTGGCTTTTCACTATCTAAGAATAGCATTTACAACTCATGCCTTTTCAATTGCACAAATAAAATCTGTCTTTATACATTAAACTAGTGCCTTTATAATTTGTACACATAGGGGTGTATTAAGATTGCAAGGGGCCTATGGCTGCAATTCCACCTGGGGCCCAGTGCCAGTCCAGCCATTTTATTATACAATATAATAAGTTTAGGGGCCCTTAATTTAATCTTATATCATTGCGGGCCCCTGGTTTTAGCTAATTCAGCCTCCCCTTAGTCCGCCCCTGACAAAAAAGATGAGAAAAAAGGCACTTTAATTTTGGGTGAAAACACTATAAAAATGAAAGCATAATCTAGTAAATTTGCATTAAAAAATATTTCTCACGCCCGTGAGATGGTGTGGGACGGTGAGTCATCACCCTCCTCTGCAGCTTCTATCTCCCTTGCTACCCCTTTACCATATTCACTGCCTTTATTCAGTATAAATAATTAAAGTAAAGGCATGACTGATTATTAGACAGACTATTACTACTTTTTTAGTGATCATTTTGTGTTGTTTTACTCAAGTGTCATTGGGGCGCATTTATTTTGGGAAAGACATTATTTTACAGGGTATTTTAATCTAAATCTGAAGGAAAATATTTTCACCCCTAGGACTTATTTTTTTAAAACCCACCAGGGGAGACTACTACTGCTGTCTATTGGCAGGGTACGATTTATTTTGCAACATTAAAATAAATTATGATTAATAACTGATTAATCATTACAGGCCATCTTTGGTGCTAGGACACGTGACCTAGGGAAAAAGTAGTACCAAACCCGACAATTTAGGAGGTTGGTGGGAGCGGGTGGAAGGAGGAGTGATGGACCTCAAATTTCCTTGTTTTAAGCGAGGCTGTGATTTTGGTAGCCAGCAAAAATGCTAAGGAAAAAAAAAAGGAGGGGGTGGGGGTTGAGTTTTTTAAAAAATATGTGGGTTTTGGCGAGGTGGTGAATTTGAAATTGGGGGTGGAGGTTGGAGATTCTTAAATTTTAGCTTATTTAGTAACATGCCGATATTGCAAAAACTGCAAAAAAAAAAATGGCATTCACAGTTTCTGTGTCTGAATTACTACAACTAAACCTAACCCTAAATTCACAACTATAATATATATAACTAAACCTAACCCTAAATTCAGAAATTAAATTTCCAAAACTAAACATAACCCTTACACCCAGGCGCATCTTTCCCGGGCTAGGCTGCGGCACCCCTTAAGTCTAGTCTGCATGCATATTAAGCCATATTATATAGTTCCGCATTTTGCGGTAATATTAAGGGCAAAAAGGGGAGGGGTGATCCCCTCCCCAAACCTGACGCCAGACCTTGTCCTTGCTGTAGTTGACAATAATTATTGACACCATCCGCAAGAACACATCAAACCCATACATCACTCAGTAATTGCAGGGAAAGTAAGGTGAGTCAAGTTTAGAATTCCCTAAGGGGAGAGAACTGGGATAGCAACACGACAGCATCACTCACTATCATCGGCATCCACCTTGGCCGCTTTAACGATAACCAGCCCTATTATCTTTTTATACTATTACTATTACTATAAATTCTATAAATTAAACTATTTAAATTTAACTTAATTTAACAACAGTGAACAGCATGATGTTAATTAATAATGTTGCACACAATAATGGGTTCGAATTTAATAGTTTTTTAATTTGAAATCGCTAGAAAAACAGAACATTAATATAATTTCAAAGACTCTTCTCAGAAATAAATACAGAAATCTTTCAGTTAGTACACTAACACTCGGCATCATTGAGTCAATAACAATATTATGTAGCTCTAATCTCAGATCAACAAAAATATACAACAGGTTTAACTACTCTTTTTAAACGCAATTTAAAACGAACAGCGTGATCTCCCTTTGTTAGATTCTTAAAATCACGTCTGGCTATTGACAGATAGTGGTAAGTAAGTCCTAATGGTCAGATAACTTCTATAAGATAAAAATAGAAAATCTGGTTAAAAAAAATAATAAAAAATAAAGGCAGAAGATTCAAAATAAATTTTGTCAGTGAAATAATATCTTCAACTTGCCAATGTCATGTTGAGACAAGTAAAATTAGAAAAAAAAAGTGAAATGATTTTGCAATTTGTTATTAAAATATTTTTTAAAAAAAATCCATTCAATAATTAATTTAAGAATACATTACTATCAGGCCTAGTTACCAAAAGGAACTATAAACAGCAGGATTCCTGAGTAAATTTGCGCAATTCTCCCAACCCCCCGTACAAGTACTCATCAACCATATGTAATACATTCCAAACTATCCCCCATATTATCCACGTCAGATTAATAATAATAATAACAATAAAAAAAAAAAAACCACACACACACAACGAAACTGTATTACTTATTTTCAATTTTTATCGCAATTTAACACAAATGGGATAATGTTGCGTTCACTTTCAGACAATTTTGGTCTATGTGTCAAGTGAAGAAGTGTTCAGATCACAAGTTTTTTGTAGCTACGGCGTACGAAAGATTGTGCGGATAGCACAATGCAAAGTTTTCTTCAGCACAGACCTCAACTAATGTCAGGTACCCATTAGCGACACCCTTAATACATTGGGACAACAAATCCCCGCCTTAATTAACACATGCTATGCGAAAAGTTATTTTAAAATAATTTTGTATTATTTTTTCATTTTTTTAACGGGCCGTCAAAAAAGTGCGTCAGGCTCNCGGAGAGGGGGGGGGGGGTTCCTAGATTTGTGAAAATTTGTGACATGGGGAAGGAGGAAGTTAAAAATGGTCGAAAATAGCGTGACGTACCTAATAGTCTGTCCTTAATAAAAAAAATGTCGTCTTTTGCCAAACATTGTGTACAAAACTGGTTTTGACACATCTCTTATTTTGGAGCAGCCTTGTTTACTACTTTATCTTCCCCATACATTAAATTATCATTTTACTTAAGTAAACCAAAATCAATTGCTTAAATCTATCTCTAGCTCTTGCCGAATGCTAACTATACAATGAAATGCTCAAATATTGCTATGTAAACGACAGCTTAACAGTACAGTATTACTAACTGAAGTACCGGATATGAATGAAGTCATGTGTACATAAAATGTTCAGCAAGCTTGGTTATAGAAATAAAAAAATAATAATACAAACTATATTTAGAAATTAGGATTCCCGCAGGATAAGAAAAAAAGGTAGTTTTCTTATGCTCCAGGTCTCCTGTATTTTGAAATGGTTTGAAGAATAAATCGACATACATACCAATGACTAACGGGCCATGTTCTCAGTCGTGTGTGCGTGTTTTATTTTTAGATTCTGTTTGTCTTGGAGTGCGTACATGTGTGTGTGTGTGGTTCGTTTTTTAGATCTGCGACTTGATGAAAATGACGCGCCGGGTTTTGACTTTGTGACCTAAATCTTTATGTCACCGTGACTCACTTGAACCTGGTTTCACAATATACAACACTACCCGCCCCACCCCTTTTGGATCCTCAAGGGAAGCAAAAGGAAAAATATTGTTTGTATTATTTAATGGCACTGCAGTGTCTAGTCACATTTTTTCCCCCTAAAAACACGATAGTCACGATTTCTCAAGAGAGAAAGGGCTCGTTCGATCTTTGGCTGTATATATAAGATCGGCAGACAACAATAAAAGTTCGCCTCTGGTTATGATTCTTGGAGAATAATAACTTTAAACATTATTTAAAATAACCTCTAACAGATATTTTAATAGCGGAAGTCTAAATCTAAGGTAGGTTAGTTAATACTTTAACAAAATATATTTATAGTATAAAAAAGAAAGGTGCTATTTTTATTTTCAGTGTTTAGCACTTCAGATGGTATAGGGAAGTATATTATTCAATGAAAGTTGATTTAACTTTTTCATACAGCTAATTTAAATAAGATACGGGGTTTAAACATTAAAAGAGTGTTTATTAAATTGAATGTGATTTAATCATTAATTGACTGACATTTAATCATTAACTGACTTACATTTAATCATTCATTGACTGACATTTAATCATTCATTGACTGACATTTAATCATTCATTGACTGACATTTAATCATTCATTGACTGAATTGAATCATTCATTGACTGACATTTAATCATTCATTGACTGACATTTAAACATTCATTGACTGACATTTAATAAATCAAGTTGGACCCGTTGACCGACTGTTGACCCAGGTCAACAGTTCCTGTTCTGGTGCTGTAAGTTTTGAAACACCGCCTTAATTGTCATCAGGTACATGAAACATTAGTCAACAGCGTCTGTCGATAAAGACGATGCGATGTCCGAAAATATTTCCTTGACACATGACTGAGCTTTCATTCACGAATGTTCGGTTTTACCATCAATCTGACCGGCCAGTATTATTCAAACAGTCGTCAAAGTTCAGTATAAACAAATTCTTCGTGTCTGTCCAATGTTATCATAATAGCTATTATTATTGCCAAGTATTCGGGATAATCCTGTGTTATCTAAACCACTGCGACAGTCCGGTAGTATCGTAACCCTGAGTCGTAAATCATCCCAGCACACCATCCCCCACCCCCTTCCACAAGCACCCAAGCCGGTACTTCTCGGAGGTTAACGTTGGCAGCTGATGCGCTTAGACTTTCAGTGGTTCTAATATTTTTGTTTCACAAGCTTCCGCTTCCATATGAAGACAACTCAGTCTGCTTTTATCTTCAACGTTGTCCACCACTCAGCTAGTAGACCTGCAGAAATCTCCCCTTTTATTTATTTATTATTTTAAAAAATATTTCTGTAAATATTGAAAGAAGGAAAGAGAGAGCGGCAAGAAAGTGTGGGGCCAAGATATGGAGCAGCTCATCTTGTTGGCCCACTCTTCAAGGTTGAACAGTAGGAGTTCTCGGTGCATAATTGTAGTAGAAATGATAACAACAGAGGCAGAGTTTACAAAGTGCGCGTTGCTCTGCTTCGTCAGAGAGAATTATCAAAGTATTTAATCTTTTTTTTCGTATCACCCAAAATATCATTTCCACAATATTTTCTTTCGACTAAACTTCTGTTGGACCGAAAGCCCATCCTTCATGTTGTTGTTTTTTTCACCACCGGATTTACTCTTGTAAGTATGTTGAGCATCAACGTGACGCATACCGGTCGCATATTATGACTTACAATAGCACTTACCGGAGCAGGAATTGGCTTCAAGTGCCCCAACCGCCCCCAATACGTCTTATCCATGTCCTGTGTAATAAAAGTGTGTACTTTCAAAGTATTTGTATACATTTTCAAAACAGTATGTCATTAGAGAGTTAAACCAATTTATTCAGCTTTCGCTCCTTAAAGACTATAGTATTAGTGCTATTGGATTGGGAAATTAAAACACCATAATTCACAGGTAAGCAAATTTTAAAAAAAGGAGAATTTGAAGATAATTTAAAATAATAATAGTAAATTAAAAATAATAAAATAATAATAATATTGAACTTTAAAAAAATAAAGATAACGAAAGGTAATTTAACCAGTTATATTTTTTTTAAAAATCGATCCGAAATTTTGAGTACCGAGTCGCGAGGGTTTTACAGCACTTATTAGAATTTTCAAGCATGAGTTGTATACTTGACCATTCTATTAAAAAATAGCTTTGATGTAAGTTTTCATCTTCCGTTTATAAATAACTAGCATACCCATCCGCGCGTTGCAACGATTTCCAAAGAAAGGCGATTCAAGGAAACTCGTTAAGATAACGATTAAGTTACGTCGTGTCATCTGTATAAATATATTGTTATAACTGAATGTATGACTGATTGTCCTGTTAGCCGTAACACAACTTTCATCGTTGGAAAATGTTTGGGTTCACGAAATAAAACGGACACAATGCTTCCTCTGTGCAATATGTTAAGTTCAAAACAAATTTCAATCTGGATAATAATTGATATATTTGTTATTATACATCAAAGAAGGTCAAGATACATCCATTTTCCCATTTTGTTAATAATTTATGGGGAAAAAAAACATGAAGGGCCCCGGGCCCGATCGTTCAAGAGTTGAATTTTTTAAATATCTGTATATTTCATTATGGCTCATAATGCATAGCCTATTTTTGTTGATATTTATAGAGATCGCGTAAAATCATAATGGGAAAAAAGACTTTAAAGTTGAAAAAAAAATGCTTTTGGGCCCGGCTCTGAAGTAATGGAAATCATGAATCCAATGCCCTATAGTATTTTAATATGGGCTATCAACTTTCTATGTACCAAGTTTGGCCAAGATATATTCATTTTCTAAGTAGTTAACGCTTAAACGAATTTTTATAAAGCTCATATAAGAAAAAACAACATGCAGGGCCCGCGGCATCAATCAGAGCAAGATTTGAATCTCGAAACACCTGTTTATTTCAATCTAGATATGTTTGTCATTATTTTAAAAGATTATATTCAATCATGGGAATCAATTCTTAACTTTTAAGAAAGCAAAGATTTTGGGCCCCCGGCTCCGAAGGAATGGAAATTAGCAGTTCAATGCCCTATAGTATTTTTATATGGGCTATCAACTTTCTATGTACCAGGTTTGGCCAAGATCCATTCATTTTCAAAATAGCTAACGCTTTAACAAATTTGTTATATAGCTCATATTAGAAAAAAAAAGACATTTTATATATATATATATATA
>MUZC01000085.1:477216-490259 GCA_002072015.1 Radix auricularia
AAAAAAAAAAAAAAAAAAAATAATAATAATTAAAAAAAATAATAATAATAATAAAATATAAAAAAATAGTTGGACACCGAATTTTTGAAACCAATGACAATCCATCTATTAATCTGTCTTTTAATTAAACCTCTCTTTAAACATCAATGATAGTATTATTGAAGAAGCTATTCCATACCAACTGCGCCCTTCCTCCTTCATAGTCAGCTCTCAAACCGTCAAAAATTACACGGATAAACCCTTCGATTATTAATAATTTTCAATAGTGTATACATTTATCCCGCAGGATCCAAAATACACGGATGTCTATTGGAATCTTTACTCAGAAGAAAAGAATATTATTGTTACTTGTGTGACATGAACTCCGTGGGGGGGTGTTTATTGAATACGCGCGCTCGATCGTCTGACAGCAGTACTGGCAAGTACACTTTCAATGGAAAGATTTGAATCAAGATGGGAATGTGGCATTTTTAGAACTAGCGTGTAATTTTTTTCTAAGACATACATTAAAATATTTGACGAAAGGTCGTTCTCTTTTGTGCCACTGAACACATGGAACTCTCTACTAATACACATTCGTAGCATCCCTATACTACTACTACTAAGGCCTTCGATACTGCATGAAAAAAGCATATTTTCAAACTTTACTTTTCAAATTGGCAGCAAGACATTTCTCTGACTGATAAACGTAGCTTATTTGTACAATCGTGTCATTATATGGTTTGTTTAATTAGGATATGCATGTTTAAAATTGAAGGCATTTATAAATATTTGTGTGACTATTTCCACGTAAAGCGCAGTGAGTCTGGTTGCTAGCAGGGGAACCGCGGTATATTGGTTCGCAAACTACAATAAATAATAATAGTCAGCTAGGGATAGCAATTCATCTAGGAGAGAAAATTGAAGAAAAAAAAACAACAAACTGCTGCCTTGCAGATGGTCTTGGCTGACCAAAGACTATAAGCACATCCAGAAAAACAGCAGACTGCAGTCGGAGACCACGGGCCAAATTGCGCAAAACTTCAAAAACTGATGGAGGAAATAGATGATAACAAATATAGTTGTGGCGTGCTGCCTGTGGAATCCCGCCGTACAGGTAGGGTGCCGGGCTCTCCGCCTCAAAGGAGCCCACCAAAGCGAGCTGGTGGTTCTTCCTCCTCTTCTTGTGGAATCAGGAGCAGAGATAAGGGAAGGGTCCCAGGAAGCTACCCTCGACGAAACAATTGACAGCCACAGTGCAGTTCATCACGGATATAGGGCTTGTGGTTTAAATCCTCCTTGAAAAAGATTTTGAGAACGCAGAAGAAGAAAAAGGAGATAGTAAAAAGATATCAGCACTATATTCCCAATGCCGGAAAGCATTTGGCAGAGATAAGAGATGTATAGTTACAATAATGCATATGAAAAAGCATAACTATAGACCACATCCCTTTCCATGGTTCATCTCCGAATTCGTCACTTCTCCGATATATTCATAATGTAGAAAAGGGATTTGTTCTACTTCTACAAAGGGGGTGGGGATGGGTGTGTTCCGAAGTAGGGATCCTGTAAAACAGCGCTGAGGTGTTACAAAAGAGATGGGCGGAAAACCCGTGGTTTCTCCCATTACAAAACGACGGTAAGAAGAAATTTACCCCCCTCCCCCAAACCTATTTTTTTGTGTATCCATCTACCGCACAGTTATATAGAAACCGCTCGTTCAACATCATAGTGACTCGCATCAATGACCTCCCGAAAAAAAAAGTTATGGGTCCCCGTCCCCCCCACTCCTGACATGATGCGTTCGGAGTAGAGGGTTTGCCTTTACGGCTACGGGACGTGGATGTTACGTGGTCATTTTGTATAGCCAGGTGCTGTCGTTAGGACGACACGCTGTTGTGTTGAGGGGACACCGACTGATAAATTGATCGTTGTCGAACGCAGGTAAGGAAGGGACTTAGCTTGTATTTGGATAGACAAGTGCCCGCTAGACGCGTTGAGATGGTGGTTTTTAAGTTGTTGACCTACATCTTTGGTGTAGAAAGAAGTGAAAAGTGTTTAATTAATTCACTTGAGTGGGGTACCCCGCTAAGTGTTTATTATATATTATATAATAACCGTTGGGAAAGCTGAAATGAAAATGTGTCCTTGGCGGGCTAGGCGTCAGTTAAGATCTACTTCCAATATATTATATCTAAGATAGTCAATTCAGCTGTGCTTCTGAGTGGAGGTTTAAAGTAAGGAATCAGCAGCTTTTTTTCCTCTCCTATTTTTATCAAATAGAAACTTTCTGTGTCAGTCTTTAAATGTCAGTTTATTCAGTTGTTTTCGGGCAATTTTTTGCGTCAGTCTATCCGGTAATAAGTGTCAGTGAGATCAGTGTGTCAGCCAGTTAAATTAACACACTGAATTACTTATTTCAATGTGTTGGTTCGGGGGGGGGGGTCCGTTAACTCGACGGCATCTATCTGAAGCTCGCTCTATTGGTAAACTTTATAGTGCTGTTATGTGACCGTTTCTCACTGGCACCGTCATAAAAAGTCAAAGGTGACACAACAGCCATGTGTATTATTTTTACAGATCCGACTGATTCGTGGTGGGATGGAAGTGCCACTACATCTTTTTTAAAAAATATATAATTATATATATTTACAGATGCTTATAAATTTTACACAAAATGCTAATTTCGTACGCTCCAGGCCAGCGCAATTTAAGAGGCACCCTAAACCTAATCCCCCAGACACTAGAGACTTTCTCGAGGGGTCAACTATTCCCCATCCCCTTTCCACCCTGATGTGTTTTTCCCCAAGACGGCGAAAAAAAGTATATCGGGAAATTCCATTTTATTCAAACATTGGCCCAGGTCTGCTTAAAATTTCACGTGACACTGGTTTACTTTTAAATGTGAATGTGCCATAAATTCATGTTCCGTAAGTATAATTTAATGTTGTGCACCTGAGTTTTCCAATAGGGATTAAGCTATTTTCAATATTGAACAATACATATTTTCACTTATAGATATGAACATATCTTAAAGGGCTATGCGACATTATTTCACGTTTAGAAAGTAAACAGATCTTACTATGTGACATATGTTGTATATGACATATTGCGTTTAGAAATTGACATACTTCATTGATACATGTCACACAATACCCTGTAATTGAATTATCTATTGTGTTTTTTTTTTTTACATGGGACATAGCTTTAGTAGGTAAGGCGTTGGAAATAGTACGATATATTTTGCATACAAACATTAGAAGGAGCGTAATGTAACAAATAAGATAAACATTATGACCTTGTTAGTTATTCGTGTCAGTCTGATGTGTATCAATACATTTTTACTTTCCGATGACGTGCCGAGCCCCATTGACCAAAACCACTCATGTCCCAATTCAGAGAGCAGGAAGTATAAATTAAAAGTATTTTTAGTTTGTAGCGAAACACTCCCACGTCTCTTTTCTTCACGACTTTGACATCGATTTATCAAATCTCGTTTGGCAGTTGACACTAGACAAGAGATCTCAACATCATTTCAATCAGATACTAAAATTTATGTCCTGGGATCTGAACACACAATGACATTTTGGTTTTAACACAACGAGCGGTTTTTTTTTTTTTTTTTTCCATTGAACGCACATGGGATTAAATTTCAGGGCACGGTTCAGTGACTGTGTTACATTCCGAATGTTTATATCCTTCTTGCCACTGTTACGGGAGTAAAACTAACTCGTCAGCCACCCACGCAATGGAACACTTAACTTTATAAGCATATCTTTTAAATGCCCATAGATTCTACATTCGTTATGTTTTCTTCTTGATTTACGCAACAAAGATCTATACATCAGCGGGTTTTGTGTGCTTTTTTCGAAGACGGTAATAATAATAGATAAATAAATTGCACATTTATATAGCGCTGTACGCCAGTGAGGAACTGGGCTCACAAATGGGCTTTACTTTACATACAAATAATAACACGAAAATAAGTGTCAAATAAACATTAATATCATAAAAACCACATAAATGACATCAAACATGGAGCTGCAGTTCAAATTTTGAATCCAAGCTCAAGATGGGATAGTTGCTAGTCACGCCTCTTTAGGAAGTCTTTAAAGTCATGTAGACAAGCTCTTCTCAAAGTGGTGGTCCGCGGACCGATGCCAACCCGTGGGACATTCGCCGCCGGTCCGCAGAAGTTATCAAGAAAGGACCGAAAAATCTAATTATAATCTTCCATTTTCATCAATTAATAGGAACCGTTTGAATATGTCCATTTTTCGACAATAAAATAAAACACATAAAATAAAATAAGCGAAATTTCTCTACGATGATAGTGCAGAGAAAATAATGCAGCACCGGTCCCTGGTGTAATTGAAAATTCCTGCCGGTCCGCCATGCTAAAAAGTCTGAGAAGCACTGATGTAGACAATGAGATACATATTATAGCATGGCAAGACAGACTGTAGGTTGTATTACAATGGGCAATTTTTTATATAAAAAAAGCTATGTCCACTAGAATACACTCACACACAGACCCTTATTCTTTATTTATTATATACGACTGTGAACCAAATCTTAATGTTTTACATCAAAATTTTGACTTATATGTCTCCGTCCTCCGTTTTATTAGGTACTTGGGTATTTTTTTAAAAAAAACGTCATTTTTCGGCAAATTAAAAAGCCTTGTAAGCACTTTTATCCTCTCTTCCTATCTTATCTGTTTCAGACACTCTTTCTGTATAGAAGATTATTGCGCCCTACGCAATCTTTTTTCTAAATCCATTAACTTCACAGTCTTGTCGTGGTCCCGCCCGCCCGTCCGTGGAAAAACAAGAGTAAAAGGTGACCCACTTCCCATGATCCCATCGAGCTGAAATTCTGCACATAAACTTGTCACATAACAATGCATTGTTTCGAAATTTCAGATCGATCGCATGTACCGTAATTAAATTAGTAAATTTTTTAGTTAATCTCTATGCAGCATGTGTAGAGGTCTGTTATAGTTGACCTCATCGGGTCTCTGGAGTTCACTCCAGCCCTCGATGTCACAGGAGTATGTCACGGTCTGTCGCGCGGTGCGTATTATATTGAACATAATCAATACTTTTATTTATGTCTCATATATATGGGATTTCTAGTCAGAAAACTTTGGGTTTTGCGTGTTGTTGTTTATTTTGATTTGTTTTTTGCATTGAGGACAGTGTTTCCCATACTTTCATACTTTCAAATTTCCATATAATGTAGTACACTTCGGCATAACACAAAATACATGCATTAAACATTTTTTTCTTCATTAAGTACATAAACAGCATAACAGCAACTAATATATAAAAGAAAAAGAGGCATTCATCTATCATCTAAAAGCCCAAGTCATTCTGTAACTCTAAGAAACATAATCAGCATATTTTTAATTGAAAATATAGACGTAAAATCATAATCATTTTGTTTTCGAGATTAACAAAGCGTGGGATGTTTCTCGCCGTAAAATATTATATGACGTCATTGTTTGAGCTTATAACTCTTTTCATTGAACTCACTCACATACCAATATTTGTTTGTCGGACACACTGATTCGAAGCCATGCAATAACATTCACGTGTTTTACTTGGGCTTTTGAAAAAAGTGGGCGCCGTAGCTGCCCCAGAAGAACCTAGTAATTAAATAATAGTTAAAGTTTAACTTTATGAATGAATATTATTCATTAAAAATCAATGACATGGGCGTGATTCTTGGTGTGGAGACTAGGGCTCACCATAATTTGCTTCACTGGTTGTTTTTAAATCCGGTTCCCATGGACATTTGAAATTTATACTTGATGTATGTGCCTATTTTGATATATTGTTGATATTAACAATGTGCTATCGCAAGTTTCCAACATTTCAGTTCGTTTTTGTTACAGTTTATAACGAAATTCTTATTTATTATTTTTAAAAAATATAATAATATAAAAAAATGTTTTAATTAAGTATGCTAATTTAAATTACGGTAATTAAAAAGCATATATATACCGGGCAAATAACATATATATANTATATATATATATATATACCCGAGATGATTCCTGTTGAAATGCCCCTAAAGTAAGTAATTCATTTCAGGGCGATGGACAGGCCAGCCGTTGGTGACGTCGAGGATCTGGCAACACTGGCCAGGCTTGACGAAACCATTCTGTTGGAAGAGATCAAAGCTCGCTATATCCAGGACAGGATTTATGTAAATATTTCCATATGAACACGTAGTCCTAACGAATTCCTTGCGTGCTTGTATTATGTATAAATAAATAAAGATGCTAATCTTATCAATTCATGCGTGTGTCGTAGGTGGCTATTTCCTTATTCAAGGTGGGGTTACCTGGAGTAAATCCTTTTTCCTTATTATTTTAGATTGAATTCATAACATAAATTTAAAAAAAATATCCATGATAAAAATGTCATTGATAGAATTTTTAAATTTCAGTTATGCTTATACTTTATGACATGCTTTGACTTAGCTGTTATCCGTTCCAACATAGATGTAAGAAATCCCTTACCCTACTTCTCCTGGTAGCTGATCATTGTTTAAACAGACATAATTATTTCCCTAATTTGTAGCAGTGCTTGCTCCCATATTCATAATATGTATACAATCGTTGTATTGATATACTAATACTTAATATGTAAAATAGCGACACTCCTTCCCACATAACATCACCAAAACTAAAAATCAATTTTTAAAAAATGTTTTAAAAAATTGTTCGCGTAATTGAAAAGGACGAGCTTGGGGAGGGTGGAGGTGGGGGCGGGGCTGATATCAACAAAAGAAGCAGTTTATTATTATTGTTTGTGTGGTTTTGTTGAACACTCCCCCCATGTATTAATAGTTTTTTCTCCAACTTGTTTCAGACCTATGTTGGTGACATTATTTTAGCGGTCAATCCATTTAAAGAACTGCCCATATATGGTAAAGAGGTACGTTTAACATTTTACCCTTAACTCGGTAACATTACGTGCATTTATTTATTATTATTTTTTTTTTAAAATGATGAACATATGACACTCCATTGGCCATGTCAATAACATACAAATGTATGGAAAAGAAGGAAGGTCAAAATAAAATGCCCCCCCCCCCCTAACACGTCTAATGAAAGAACAAACTTAAACTAGCAGAAATATGTAACTCAATTGGATTTTTTAAAAGGCAATGTTGAATTTAAAAAATATTGCTAAAAGTTAATAAAACAATAAGAAAAGATATATAACATACTTCTTTGTTTCCAAAGATAATAAATATATATAAGATACGAGAAATATAACAGAGGCGTATATTGGATATTTTGTGCATGGGAGCAAAAGTATCAAATTGGCGACCACTTACTAAAATGTAATGCCCTAAGCTTCATGTTGGCGCCTCAGGGACATCTACACAGAGGCGTCACTATAAGGGTTGGTGTCACAAAGTTCGGTAGCGCATGGTGTCAGCCCCTCAAAATGACAACATAGAGCTCCCCCGAGTCTTCCATAACCAAATAACGGGAATATACAGGATCATACGTTTTGGTGTCACCCATTGTAAGTGTGCCACGGGTGCGACCCCCTAGTGACGTCTCTGCATCTACACCCGAACCTTCGCAATGCTTTCATGTGTGCTACAAGGGGCTTCTATAATTTGAAGAGCCCATATTGTGATGTTTGGATAGTTGGGGTGGGGGTGAACGTGGAGGTCACATAGATGCCTCTGCGTTTGAAAGTCATGGATCAGTGAATATATCTAAAATCCAGAAAGAGAACCCCACTTTGGTGAGACCTTTACTAGAATATACAGCTTCTGTATGGGGCCCATCCACCAAAGAAAAAAACATTGATTATAGAAGAGCTGACATATTCATTACTGGAGAATGATCAACACTGACAAGAATAACACAATTGGTTAAATCATTAAACCTTGAAACACCAGAGGCTAGACAAAAAGAGAGCGAAGTAGTAATAAAACATAATGCAATTAATTCTAACTGGAAATACAACATAAAGTAAACTAATACAACCTTCAGACAGACAGGGATAAAAAACAACACTTTTCTTATTCCGAATGCAAGAACAAACACATACAAATTCTTGTTCTGGTCGTCTGGATTTCGGGCGTCGAATGGGTTGCCTGATTAAACCAGGAAAACCAACACTTTATCAACATTTAAAACTCTAATAAGAAAAGGAAAGACTAGACATAAACCATTGATAAATGTAGGACGCAATCATAGTCTGTATAGAAAGATCGTCTGTAACAGATAAGATAAGAGAATTTAAAAACTAAAAAAACCCAAAAAACAAAAAAAACAACTAATAATAAAAAAAAACAACAAAAAAAAACAAAAAAAACAAAAAACAAAACAAACAAACAAACAAACAAACAAACAAGTATCGAATTGCTAAACACTAACTGAATAACACAACCTCTCCCACCCAACAGTACAGCGCCAAATACCAGCACATCAATCTGAGCTCACAACCACCACATATTTTTGCCGTTGCCGATGCAGCATATCAGGCCCTCATTGGAAATGGCGTGAGACCACCACGGAATCAGTGTGTTCTGATAAGGTACGTTTTATGTATTTATTTATTGATTTGTTTCGAATTATTACTGTTACGGCCTCTGTACTTTTGCTCCATGATAATTAAGTTTTAAAGCGAAGTGATTGCTCAGCTATTAAATAATTTATGCGAATCATTGCTCTTCAAAGTTTTAATTATACCGTACATTTTGAAGCATGCAGCTGAAAATTCGCTGATATAACTCTAGCATGTCTTTATATTTTAAAATTCTTTAAATAACCTGTAGTAATATTTGTCATTTCGCTACATCAGTGTCACAATAATAAAATATATAGTTATCAACTAGTATAGGGCTGGTGTTAAAATGTTTGTTCTATAGATAAAATAACTCATTCCTACAATTTGAGAATCACTGCTATAAAATCTAAAATCCGAATAACAATGAAATAATATCGAATTCCTCAGTGGTGAAAGTGGTGCCGGTAAAACAGAAAGTACAAAGCTGATCATCAAACAATTAGTGGAACTTTGTAAGGGAAATACACAGCTTGAGCAGCAAATCTTACAGGTAAGACCAAAGTTTGGATAAGGTATAGGGAATTGTTTAAAAAAATAAAACATTAATCATTCAGTAGTTTAGCTAATTGATCTACTAAACATAAGTTATTGAAAAATCTAGGAAATAAATTTGAGTGCCTTAACTGATTTTTTTTTCTGTGGTTTTAAAGCGTTCCAGTCAGATGTGACATTTTCTCGAGCTCTACGCTTAATTTATCACAGGAAAGCCTCATCAAGCACTGGGAACAGCGTAAAAATACTTTTCCTCGGCTATTGGGGGCTCTGTATCCAAATACCCAGCCCTCATGGGGCACTCAATCAGTAGGCCAGTAGGTTTTCGACCGTCTCCTCAGAGTTACCACAAAGTCGACGGCCGCTATCCCTTCTCGTGTAGGTTGCTCCGTGTAGGACAGTCCTCATCTGGGTGATGAGAGTCTATAGTTACGCTTAAGGTGCCACCAGGGATCGCTTTTGCTTGGTCGCCGCATAAACTGGTTAACTTTTCTGACCGTGTCTCCAGAAGCCCAGCGCTGGAGTCACTCTACTGGAAGTGATCACTGAGCCACGATTTAACCCCCATCTGGGCCATCGGACGGTTGGGCTGGGGCTGAGCACTACCTTCTCTCGGCAAAAAATTGGCCCTGTCCAACTGCGTCACTCCACTGTGCCCAGTCATGAACTGTAGAATTAATTTCCTACTATGTGCCTGAATAATAACTACTGTTGTCAAAATGACACTGACCTGCTTTATCTGGCCCAAGCTGGGGATATTGAATTAACACTCCATTAACACTCCATACCCGCTTCTTCTATCCTGAAACATGAGCTGTCAGTGAAGACTTTAACCACGCAGTCGCCACAAGCCTCTATTGTCTTCATGGCCTCGTCGTGCCGCTGCTCGACCGAGCAATGGCTTTTCTCACGGGCTCATTCGCCAAGCGTAGTTCAGGCAATTTCAAAACTTTCACGCGGTCATCTCTCGGAGATCACTCTAATTCGTTCCCTGAATTTGGGAATGGGGACTGAAACTGCATGTTCCAGCTCGTAACGGTATTCATGAAGGATGGCCTCTTCGGTCTGATCCTCTTTACCCTCTGGTCTTGTAATTGAAAGCAGGGTTTGTTATGCTCCAACCTGAAGTATTGCTCAACTGTGACCATGATTGCTTAGTCTCGCATTATCACCAGGAGTTCTACGTTAAATAAAATGTATACGGCAGCTATGGGTCTGGTTTGAAACACCTCGCATACAAAACGATGAGCTTGGTTTTTAGCGCATTTTCGAGATGTCAAAATCGCTATTGCCCCCGTTTTGTCCGTCTGTCTGTCATCACCATGATCACAGGATCCATAAGTCCTAGACCCATGATGTATATATGTTTTTTGTATGTCCTGACCTGCCATTGGTGCATCAACACTCAGTTACTCGATCCGTTAAAAAACCCCGTTAAAACTACCAAAAAACTTTGCGAATCGAGAGTTAACACTGGCACAGGGAACGGCCGCCATTGCCGGAAGTCGAATAGAGCATTTTTCAAGCATTCAAGAGTGGTGCGAAGGCGTGCAAAAGAATTAGTTGTTTTTTTTAGTTGACGTCATTAGAATATGTGTAAAGGTTTAGAGACTTTAACGTCATCATTTGTGGTGACTTGTAGTTAGATTAAAGAGAAAATAAAAAATTTTAAAATGTAAAGAAATGACTTTTAAATTTAAAAATGTCAGGTATATTCATTACACAAGAAAATTCATAAAAATATGTATAAAATCTAAACACAATTACTGATAACTACATAATGCTGATATCTAACATAAGTACTGATACATAATACGAAAATGCGCTAACACGTCCTGAGTTCCAAAAGGGACCAGGCTTAACATGATTTTTTATTCTGTCCAGTCCCTAAGATAAAATTTTCATTTCTTATATACAGCAGAGTTTTTATTTAAAAAAAAAAGTACTTTAAAACACCATAAAACAAATCTGTCAAGTGACTATTTAAAAAAAAAAATTCTGTTAATTCTTTATGAATCTTACAGGTGAATCCACTTTTAGAAGCCTTTGGCAATGCACAAACGAATCTCAATGACAACTCAAGCAGATTTGGGAAATACATTCAACTCAAATTCAACCATGGACAGTGTAAGTCACCTGAACACTGACTAGTGGGTCTGAGCCCTTCTCTTATTAAATATCAAACCTCAAGATATCAAGAGATTTGAAATAATCTATACAAAGACTTTTTATGGGATTTTTTCATCCCAAATTGACAAATAGTCAATTTTTCAATATAGAAGGTGGTTTTATAAGATTAATTGATTTTAAAATAAGTACATTTTTAAAAAGTTTAACAATTTTGTAGTTTTAATGGTGATATACTGAAGATTGAAAGCAAATATCATTTGGACGATTTTTATTTGTTGATCCAATTTGTTTTAAAAGTTTGTACATTCATTTTATTATTTAATTTAAGCTGCAATAGATTAATATTTTAAGCTTTGATTAATGAATGGCTTTTGAATTTTTATATGTTGGACTATTTAATATAGATCTTATTGAGTATTGTTTGGTACAATGTTTATCAAAATATTGAAATATTGTGTTTAATAAATAATGATTATGATCAAAAACATTTTTCTTTAGTGGTTGGTGCTAAGATATCAGAGTACCTATTAGAAAAGTCTCGTGTCGTTCTGCAAAATTCAGGGGAAGAGAACTTCCATATATTCTATTACCTATTTGCCCCAGACTTACAAAAGAAATATGGACTGAAAAATCCCAGTGATTATAGGTAAATGATTTTTCATAACTGGGCTATTCTTGTATCTGTCAAAGTTAACAAGAAAAGATTCAAACATTACATTTTTAATCTTCTACTCTATTGTATCCTTGTTAACAAAACATATAGGTTTTTTTTTATTATTTTTATTTTTTATTATTATTATTTTTTTTAATTTTATTATTTTTTTTTTTTGAAAGCAAAAACATAGCCATATGCAAATTATGAAGGATTTCAGACATTTCTTGTTCAGTTTACATTACTCCACAAATTATTTTTTAGACAAAATAAACATTTTTGAATATTTTCAAACCTCCAGATACTTGTCCCAAGGAGGTAGCCAAAAATTGTCACAACAATGTTCACCTGTTGTTCAATATGAAAATGTGGTCAATGCAATGGATTTAGTAGGATTTACAGATGAAGTAATTTCTATTTTTCATCTTGATATCTCTATAACATTGATACATTAAGAGTTAATATTTTGATTATGTATATTCAATGATGGATATTTGATATTCAATTTAAACGCATCAAACAAGTTCAATGAAATTTTTTTAAACATGATTTTATCACTTTTGATGAATAAATAAACCACTTTAGTAAATTAAGTCAGAAATAATTCCAAAGAAATTCTCTTTTTTCAGGAGCAAGAAGCCATGTTTTCTATAATAGCCAGTGTGTTAGTTCTGGGAAATGTCAACTTTTTACAACAGGAAGATGACAGTGTACTGGTCACTGAATGTGATGGTCCCCTTAAAACAGTGGCTGTGAGTTTTTAATAAACGAATTCTTGTAATAAAGAAGTTCTACATATTACATGATGTTAAAAACAGGACTGAAGTAAATGAAGGGTAAAAAAGATATAGAGATTTTTAAAATGTTAGTTGTCTGACAATATTCTCTTCTAATCTCACAGTCCTTACTGGGGATCAGTAGATCTGAACTTGAAGCAAGTCTCAGCTGTATGGTAACATGGACCAAAGGGGAGCAAGTCAAGAGAAACTATAACAAAAGAATGGCAGAGGGTAAACAATCAATTATCCCTCCAAACGTTAATAGATAGTCTTTGTTTTTAAAGTATTCAATTTAAAATATTTTTTAAAAAAAAACCCAAAAAACAACAACAACAAAAATTACCTTCGGCTCCTATTGCACTATATTTACTTTTTAAAAAATGTAATTGAACACTTGAGAATCCC
>MUZC01000085.1:490278-515424 GCA_002072015.1 Radix auricularia
AAAAAAAAAAAAAAAAAAAAAAAATTAAAAAAAAATCATTAAAAAAAATCTTCACAGATTGAAGAGATTTATACTCTTAGAATGTCGAATAAAGTAAGCTCAAACTTGATAAGGTATTGCTCTGCACATATCATTTTAGCAATTTTAAACATTAGTGGACATTTTTTTTAAACAGAGGCAAGAGATGCAATGGCAAAGACTCTTTATGGACGCTTGTTTGGTTGGATTGTAAACAGAATCAACTCTTTACTTGCACCAGAGGACCAGATAGAGAGTCTCATGACTGAAATAGGCAAGATAATTATTTTTAAAATAGGGTTTCTTAAAAAAACGAATTATATTTTAAACTTTGTTATTAAAATAATAATATAATAAAAAAAATATGTTGCAAAATTACCAAAACAAATATGACATTTGCATTTAGTATTTCTTATTTACATAATTCTTGTCAATAAAATTAAGGTTATCACAAAAAGGGTATAATACTTTAAGCCCAATGTTAGATTTACCCTGAAGCCCACTAAGTCAATGGAAAATCTAAATTTGAGGACCCTACACCAAAGACTACACTCAAAATTATTATGCTTTTTTTACACAAAAATTTTACTTTTTTCCAGAAAGGAGTGTTGGTCATACTGTTAACAATAAAGAAATGAATTTTTCTGAAGAAAAAAAAATCAAAAATAATTATAAATTGTCATTGTTTTTTTAATCTTTATATAGGAATTCTGGATATATTTGGATTTGAAGATTTCAGCAAAAATGGTGGTAACAACAGCTTTGAACAGGCCTGCATTAATCTAGCCAACGAGCAGCTCCAGTTCTTCTTTAACCAGCACATATTTTATATGGAGCAGGAAGAATACAAGAAGGAAGGCATAGACTGGAAAGAAATTAACTTTGTTGACAATAAACCATTGCTAGTAAGTTATGATTTTCTTTAAGGAATACATTTAAAGTTATAACCATTAAAATTAATTTATCATATTTTTTTAAATAATTGTACACACTAAGATTATATGAATTGTAAATAACAAAAATTAGCAGACCAAAGGAGTTGTTATAAATATATTTGTGTTTAAATTTCGAGATATGAATTATTAAATAGTAAACTCTTTAAAAAAAAGTAACAATAAAATGGACAAAAAAAATCTTGACATCAATGTGAAAAATAAATCTTTAATAACATTTTGATCCTTTTTCAGGAGATTTTCTTAAAAAAACCAATTGGTATTTTATCACTACTTGATGAGGAAAGTTTGTTCCCTAATGTAGGTAGCTACGTGTAGATTGCTAGATTATTAAAAAAATGTAACGATGTTGAAAATGTTATGGTAATGGTTGCTCTGAAAAGCACTGATTAATATTTAAACCCAGAAATTTTTAACTTAATTCAATTTTAAAAAAAATAATTAATAAAATGCACAAACTTTTTTAAACAATATCTGAGTGTCATTGTCTAAAGAAGTTATTTAGATATTTAATTCATTAAAAATATTTAATTCATTAATGCAATGAAACAAAATAAATGCATGTGAAAGATCATTTTAAAAATAATCATTGACATGTCCTTTTGACACACTTTTTTTTTTCAATAATGTTAAGTGCTTATTAAGAAAAAAATTTAAATTTCCTCTTAATAAACAATTTATTCTTTCTCTCCATTAGGGAACTGACCAGTCTTATGTGGACAAGATTAACAAATCCTTGTCAGGGAGTCAGTATTTTGTTAAGTCTCCACAGACCAACAAAGCAATATTCTCAATTAATCATTATGCAGGGAAAGTGAGTTAAAATTCTATATTTTTATAAATATGTAGACTATGTTCCAATGCCTATATTTTGAAGCAAAAATAAAAATACCCAATTAAGTCTGAAAGAGCATTTTGAAAAAATCACAAAACATAGAGAGGCAATTTGTTTTAAAAGAATTGTTTTATTTACTTTAATGCATTATAATTTTAAAAAACAACAACTGATAATTACTTAAGTAGGGATAAGCCTACCTTCCTCTTTTTAAGATATGGTTGTAGCTTCGTTAGAATATAAATTTTGTGTAGTTACAATTTAAAAAATCTTTGCACAGGTTCTATACTCATGTGATGGTTGGCTAGAGAAAAACAGGGACACACTTCCACCAGGCATTACAGAAATGTTAAAGTCAAGCACAAACTTTCTCATCAAGACACTGTTTCAAGGTTAAATTTTTATGCATTTTTATCAAGAATCAAGCATGGCTTGATTGTTATAAAGGTTATAAGATATACACTGTAGCTTTCTTTAAACATGGGTAAATATTTCAAAAAACTGGTTGAAAATGTACAATAAATTACCTCATGAACTAAAATCTTCATTATAAAATTATTAATTTTTTTTTCTTGTGACAGCTCAAATTTCCAGAACTGGAAGCCTTTCATTACAGGGCAGGAGAAGTGCGGCCAAAAAAGTCAGTAAAATGGTAATAATGATTTAATACTTATTCAGATCTTTCAATAACTACTTGCGTTACATTATTCTATAAGGTGAGAAGAATTATGCATCTTTTGTGTAAAGCTAATACGAATTATTATCAAACAAAAAACTCTTTTGAGGATGAGAACAAGTTTAGCCAATATGAAAAAGGTGAGTACTTTTTCTAAACAAAAAAATTAAGGTAAGAGGACATGAACAATGAACAGCTCACTGTAAATCTTAATACCATTATTAATCAATAATATGAACAAATTCTTTACTGTTAATCAACAAAGCAATCTCAAGCTCATTTCCTAACTTAAATATTATTCAAAACTGTTTCCAACATCAAGTTAGTAGTATGAATCTAATATAACATTCTTTGAAGACCAATAGACACCCATCATAAGGGATACTAAACTTATTCCCTTTGAAACATTCAGTGAAAGCAATCAAGCAATCAGCTACCTCATCTATACAAACCCACATTCCTCTGATTGGCTGAGCATGTTCTCAAAATCAATTCATTTGAATATAATACTTATACTTATACTTTATACTTTAGAAAGTCAAGGATAGATAGCAATCTTCTTCAACTGTCAAATCTTTCTACTGCCCTATTGGTTGCAACCAACCACTATGTACTTGATTTTATTCTACCCCATTTAGGGCCGTCTTAACGCATAGGCCAGTTGGGCATTTGCTCAGGGTCCACGAGCTTAGGGGCCCCATGGGAATATGTTTATTTATATATATTGATTTTTATTCCTGTGGGGGGGGGGGCGCAACAATGACGCACTCTTACCTTGCACAGGGCCCAACACTATTCTTTGCTCAGGGGCCCAAAATGGTGTAAAGATGGTTCTGCCCCCATCCCTTTTTATCTTATATGTTACAGACGCTCCTTCTATACCAAAGATTATGGCACCATCTAACTTATATTAACTGTTTACTCATTACATTTATCTTGTTGTCTCTGACAATATATTGCAGCTAATTTTTTAATATTGTTTTCCATTTTTTTGTTTGTTTCTGTTACTGATTAGCAGTTTTGTTGCATTCAATTTTAAGATTTTTCCTTACCATCTTTAAATTTCTTTTTAGCTTACTGGATCATGGATTAACGTGATAGCTAAAATAAATGTCATTATTGTAATGTCCTATTCCACAACTTATTAAAAAAACTTAATTATTTCAGAGCCCATTATCATCAGCAGGGGATGCAGCAAATAGAAGACTGACAATTGGTGCACAGTTTAAGGTTCTAAGCTTTATAATTTATTAAAATAATAACTTATATTTAGCTTTGAAACTATTAGTAAACCATAAAAACTGTCAAGTGTGTATCATAACAATTTTAGGTTGCCAAAAACAGAATAAACTTAGAAATTGTCACCATATTCTCATTTTTAAAATAATGGGATTAGATTAGCAGATGGTGGCTAGAACTAAGATTTATGGATATGTTTAGGTCAAATTTTTTTGAAAAATGGTTTTTGCCGTTTCAGAATTCACTAAATATCCTTATGGAGAGAATGACACTAGCAACACCCATGTTTGTCAGGTGTCTTAAACCAAATTATCTAAAACAGCCTGGTCACCTGGACACCAATTTTGTTTTGGCTCAGGTATGATATATTTGGTAGCTTTCATAAGTTAGGTCAAGCATCAAGAGGGGAGGGGTCACATTGTTGCGACTGTGTTTAATAAGGTGAAAGCAATGTTGAATTTTTTAAAAATTCACCAAATAAGAACAATAGAGATTTATTAATACTCTTTTCTATTAGCTAGCTTTGTCCCACTTCAATTGGTGCTGAAGGTTTGCATTATTATTTTGACTTATCCAAACCTTTTGACAATACCACCATTTATCATCAACTGTGAGTGAGCTTCACTTAACTGTATGTAAACTCTATGATGCATCCGAATTTTAAACAAATTCATGATTTTCAATCAATTAAAATTTCACGCATTTAGCAACCATCAATGAAAATGCTAACCCGTATGATTGAAGGCATTTAGCTTTATCTAGCCTCTATCTTGCATGTGCATTTTGATAACCTCCCTGATTGATGCACAATGGAGTCAAATTTTTTTAAATTGTATGCTTATCAACCTCTGATGACGATTACATTTTTAATTATATGTAGCAACACAATTTACCTTCATTTACCCTTGCTTGATCTCTATATGATGTCTCAGTTTGGAACAAATTGCTTATGTCAGATTGAGCTGAAACTTTTACACCTACCAATCAATAACCAATGCCCTTAATGACTTAGATGTCAAAATCTTTCATGATCAGTATGTGACCAATGAACTCCAGTTGTCCTCAAGCTTGAGCAATTATCTTAAATCTTAATGTCAAGTCCTTTGTTTATATAACTGTGGTTGAGTGGCATGTGTGGTTGAGTGGCTTGTTCACTCGGCCGGCGTACCAATGGTCATGGGCTTGAATCCATGTGAAGCAAGGATTTGTTCCTGGGCCTTGGAAAAGGGAAAAAAATGTTGCTGGGTAATGCTTGGAACCCTAATAGCCATGGCCTGTGATCGCTGCATCATTTGCCAACAGACTGTCATGGTCTGTGGACGCAATAATCATCTGTATAGATAAGACAAAGAAACAACTGCACAGTTTGAATAGAGAGACAAAATTTAAAAACCTAACTGCTTATTTCTTACTTCTAAAAAATCCAGCCTTTTTTAAAAATTTGTACTTATGCAATGAACATGTGATGTTGTTTTAAGGTGAAAATGTATGTGATTCAGAATTAAAAAATATAGTTGCTTTTAATTCACAGCTTCTTTATACTGGCATGTTGGAAACAATAGAAATCCGTAGGAAGGGATTTGCTGTACGACCATCTTTCTCACACTTTGTTGACAAGTGAGTTTAACAATAATTACATCGAATGCACTAAATCAATGTTTTGTCAAATAGATATACATGATACTTTTTGTTATAACTTTCAGCTTAATAAGTGAATGTTGTAAAGAAGAATACTTATTTTTAATAATATTAAAATATATAAATAAAGATTATAAAAAATATTAGTTATACCATTTTTATTAAAAGTTAAGCATTAAAAAAAATTCAGTTATTCATTCACTCTCTATATGTTCTTCATATAGATACAAAATTCTTGTGGATTACAAAATGCATGGGGTCTCTGAGAACTGTGTGAGAATCCTCCAAACAGCAAATCTTCGAGGATGGTGTATAGGGTAAAAAAACACCTACTTAACAGCTATTTTTAGACCTAAATTTAAAATGGCATGTAAGAAAAATATTAAGGAGTAGATGTACACTGGCTTGAAAATGACACATTTTTTGTTGTTGAAAAGACCCATATTCATAATCATCTTGCTTTTTTATTGGGTGTTTCTCAACCTGACTTCTTCTTTAACAGATCTGTAGTGCCTAGCTCAGCAATTAAGATTTAAAGTTAAAAGCTTATAAACTGTTATGGTATTTTTTAAACCACTTTCATTTAGTGTAAAATTTAATTGACATAAAAACTTCATTTACTTCCCTCATAGAAAAACAAAAGTATTTCTAAAGTTCCAGCATGCAGAGGTTCTCACTGAGCTGTTGAATCTGAAAACAAAAGCTGCTATCCACATTCAAAGAAGTAAGTCAACCTCATAAGAGTTATAGAAATAGTAGAAACTCTATTATTGAATTAGCTACTTAAAAGAAATTTGAAAAAAAAAATATATATATGTCAATCATTAAATAAAGTATTGAATTGTTTAAAAATTATTTTTTTTTCCCAAAATGTAAGAGAATTCTCCAACTGTTATTTTTGTGGGATCATGCAGTAGTTTAAATTAAAAAAATAAAAATTCCACAGAAGAGTCCATTCTTAAATTTAAATTAATTTTGATCTTACAATATCTCATACATAAAATAATATTTTAATTAAAATGTGACTGATCTTTAGCAGTTAAGAAGGTAGAACTTCCCCATATTACTGTATTTTTATGCATATTCCCCACAAGTTATACCAGATTTTATAAACCCCGCACCCCCCCCCCCCTGCAGCGTATTTCAGTGAACGGGGTATCTGAATTTTTTATTTACTGAATAATGCATCGTTTGCAATATTAACTTGCAAAACACCAACATAAAATTAGATAGTGCGGAGTATAAGCATGGCCGGGTTATATCACACTTTTTTTTACAGGATCTAAAATTCTGCGGGGTAAATGCATGTGCGGGTTATCTGCGTGTGCTGGGAATATGCGTAAAATACGGTAGAGTTCTTTTTTTCAAATTATCTTATATTTCATCTAGTGACAAGAGGCTTTTTAGCCAGAAGAAAGTTTAAACGATTGAAAGAACACGCCAAAATAGAGGAGGAAAAACGAGAAAGAGAGAGACTGGAAAGAGAAAAAATGGAACAAGAGAGACGAGAAAGGGAAAAGATGCTACTAAGCAAACTAAAAGGTATATTAAAAAATAATCATTTTGTAAAAGATGCATCGAATTTTCCAAAGCATAATTTAAGTTGAAACATTGGTTAAAATCAAGTTAAATGAAACAGTCTAAGATTATAATAGAGCTGGTTTAAAAATGTGATTATAATTTTAATATCCGAAATCATGAAATCTAAATGTTTAGTTGATATTATACATTTTTTATAATTTATTTTCCAACAGATGACATTGACGGTAATCAGCCAGAAAATCTTTCAACAGGAACACAGGTTAGCTGACATTATGTTTAACTATTTTTTGACCAAGTGAAGTTACTTTTTAAAAGCCATAAAATTGTTTTTATTTAAGAGCACATATTAATTTATCAAATTAAGTGATAGATTTTCATCATACAAAAGTACTTCTTTTTTTTTTTTTTTTTTTAAAAAGGAGCATTGTTTAAATGAATTTCATTTTTTGTTGATTATGAACAAGACTTTTTAATTTAATTATTTAGATAGACGGTGATGAGATTCTTGAGGATGTGCCTGAACCTTCTAACAGAGATCAATATGGAAAGTTTGGCTCAAGAGCTGCCTCTAAAAATTGGTTCAAGTCAACTCAAACACAATTCGTCCTAGATCCAAGTCTCCAAACATTTTCTGAATGGTTTCATGGGATCATTCCAAGAAAGTTTGTTATTTCTCAAACAATCATGTTTTTCTATAAATAGTAATATATAATACGTAAATATATATATATATTAGGGCTGTGGAAATTAAAGATTAATAAATTGATTCATCGTTAAAAATATTCAACGATTAAAATTAATTTTCCCTCATATTTTATTATTTATTTAGTGTGCATACTTTTAAGGAAAGGTTTATCTTCCTTATTTCTTGCACAGCAAGACAATTTAGCTGTGTTATATCACTAAATTTGGGAGGCATGGAATTACGGCGACTTAACAGATTTTGCAAAATAATGAATCACAACTTAACAGGATCTTTATATGCACTAAAAAAAATTAATCGCAATTAAACAATAAATTGATTAAATTTGCTCCAGATTAATAAAAAAAAATGTTTTTTTAATCAGTGTCAGCTCTAAAATATATATATTTATATATAATTTTATATAATTTAATTAAATATTTAATCTTGTGCTTAATTTTAAAAAAAAAAGATATTAGATAAAGTTTTTAAAAAAAAATACATAATGTCATTTGGCACTAACATTTTTTCAGGCAGGCTGAAAAGTTATTGAGTAACAAAATACTTGGCTGTTTCCTTATCAGAGTCAGTGAAAGTCGCTTTGGATATACCCTGTCCTTCAAGTAAGTTTGACAAAAAAAATATACCACCCAAAGAATAATCATGGAAGGAATTCTTGTGTATCATGGTTTTGTTATGTTTACTTTGCTTTGGATTAAATGAAATGTTTGATCTCTTTCTCAAGGGCAGAGACAAGATGTCGACATTACATGATTGATCAACTCAAAAATGGAAAATTTATTGTAATTGGTGAGCCTAAAGTTCATCGGTCTCTTCAGGATTTAGTAGCATATCATAAAAAGGTAATTGCCTTTTAAAAATTCTGTATTTGATCTTCTCTTGATAAAATATTGATGACTTATGATTTTTTGCATAAAATAAACTGCCAAGATTGTTGGCTGATGGAAAATTTTTTATAGACTTGAGATTTAGGTATCTGAAATAAATGAATTCCCTAAAAACCTACATTCTTTGTGGGATATAGTATTATTTATCAATTGGTAAATTTATTAAGAATTTAAATACAATTAAAAGTAATCTAGGCTATATCTCTCAATGATATTTTTTTTTCAAAACACTTAATTACTATTGCAAGCCAATAAAATTTCCTGTAGAATGTAAAATATATATTAACAATATATTTGTGAATAAATAATGAACTTAAAAACCTAATCCATTTCTGTGTAATGTCGGTTTTACAGAACAAACTTTCAAACTGGCCTCATCCCTTATCAGTACCATGTGGTCAAGTGAGTAGTAGATATCTTTTATGTCTAGTGGAAAGGTGCCTGAACATGTTCCCAAATGCAAAAGTGAAATGTTTCAGATTTATATATTCTGCCATTCCTCTTTTACTGGACTTGTTTCTGCCCATTCACCCTGTTGTTAACGTCACTCTTTTGCAACAAACACATATATTCTTTCTTTTCCCAAGAGGCACACTAAAACAGTGAAATATTGTTTTCTTTCTGAACTTCAAAATAATAAGAGTTCTCTCCCATGACACATTCATAAAATTCCTGCTAATCAATTCTCTACAATTGTAAACAAAAGACAGACCATCTAACATTTCTTTAACAGATAAGCGTAACTTAAGATCGCGTCCATGTCATCATAATTTTTTAAATTTAATTTTGATAAGAATGTTTTGTGTTAAATGTGTATTTTACATACGTTTATTATGTGCACCTCAGTGAGCCCAGCCCCAAGCTTTGGGTACCATGCTATATAAGTTCTATTTTTATTATTTTATTATAGCCCGTTTTTTTTCTCCAAAAAACACAAATACGATTTTTTTCTCCATATGTTTTCAACGCAAGATGACTTTTGATATTTACAACTTTTAGCTTGCTTTAACACAGCTGTTTCATTAAAAGCTATTAAACTTTTTATTTCATAATTTGTTTCATCCAGTACCATTTTGTACTAACCATCAATAAACAATTCTAACAAAAATGGGCATTATCTCCTATTATCTTTACACAAATAATCTCACACAGCTTTATCTTAGATATACAGACGCTCCTTCTATGCAGAAGATAATTGCGTCCACAGACCATGAGAGATGATCTGTTGGCAAGTGATGCAGCGGTCACAGGCCACGGCTATAGGGGTTCCACGCATTACCCCAGCCGCCTAACTATTGTCTAGTTAGGTACCCATTCGGAGCTGGGTGACTCGGGGACTCCTCAGGCCCCGAGAACAAATCCTCACTTTCGTGTGGATTCGAACTCGTGACCATCGGTATGACAGTCGAGAGCGCTACCTCTCGACCACCACGTCCCACAGGAGCTTTGTCTCTCATATTTGTTATATGGGTTAAATGTAAAGATCTCTTCAAGTTTTTTCCTCTCTCTCATGTCTGTTCAATGTAAGTTCAATGTAATTATCATTTTGTATTTCCAGGAGAATGGAGAATGTGACTATTCAGATCTTGTAACTGTCTGGGGAAATGCATACACCCCAATGGAGGTACATTCATTTAATGACTGCAATAAATAATTTTTTTCAAAAAAGACGCCTATTTTTTGCTGAATTTAACATGTGTTCTTAATTAAAATTTATACAAGTAAAACAAATACAAGTTCTGGCACAATTTTTGAAAACTGAAAAGTGCCAAAATTTTAGTAAACTCAAAATAAATAAATTCACATTTTAAAGAAACCCAATACATTAGTAAATTCCAATTTATATCATTGGAAAATGTTCTTATCATAAATGTAGTTGTTGAAATTAAAATAATTAAGAAATAAAATTTTATTTTAAGATTTAAAAACTATCTGTCTATTTTTTTAAAAAAAGCATTCCCCAGCTCAAGACAGTGCTGGAGGCCGGAACGAAGGCAAGAAGACTAGAGGATTGGAGCAATCAGCTTATGAGTCCTTGCTCAAAGAAAATGTACATAGAATTAATTAGTTAAGGTTCTTGTAAAATAATAAATATACAATAATGATGTACAGGAGTGGTCCAGGGACATTAATACCACAAAAATTTTGAAAAATTATATCAAAATCCGTCAGAAAATGGTTGAATTTTTGCACAAATAGACCAAGGCTCAAAAATTTTAAGTGCTTTTAGATCCCTTAATATTCAATTAAAAAACTTGTTGTTAGTTTGGAATTTTATATGCATAGTGAAATCCAGTTTCTAATTATTTAAATATATTTTTTAATTTGAAATTATTTATAGGATTTCACATCTTTCAATGAAGGATAAACTGCTACTAGGAAAAAAAATTACATTTGAAAAAATGTTTTAAATTTCTAGAAATACATTTAATAAATGCTATTAGTTCTTTTTGTCGCCAACTTTTGAGTTTTGTATGATTATCTTAAATTCAATTATCACTAATATAAAAATGATATTTTAAAACATCTGATAATGATTAATTTTTAATCAACAGCAAAATCAAGAGTCACCTACATTACCCCCTCCCAGGAAAAGGATGCCATTACCGGGAAAGAAAAAAAGTACAAAATCTTAGTTCAACAATTAGGAGATCCAATTGTGCACAATAATGTATATCATCATAATAAAAATAAGATAAAATATTTTCACAAAAAATCTTAGGTGAAATGTAATGGAAGAAAAAATGTTTACAAGTTATTTTTGTAAAAATTATATTACATGTTTTATTAAAAGATTGTTTTAAAATGACGTAATTAATTTTAATGGAAAAACTCTATATATTTATGTTTATATTTGTGTCTGTGTATGATTACTTTATAAATAAACCCACGATGAAAGAAGTCATTGATATTAATGGACATATGAAAATTACATATATAAACTGAAGCAAACTAATTTAAAGTGTGATTATTGCCTTATTGAGCTTTTTGAAAACCAGATTATTGTAAATAAATAAACTTATCTTTTGTACAATTTTGCAGTTTCAGATTTTTTTCACCCCTAGATCTATTTTCAAAGAGCAAAATTAAATTTTTCTAATCGGAAAGGCAGCTATGAACGTTGTGGATTTGACCATCCATCCATCAATAGCCGAATGCAGAGACGAAATTTAAAAGCTAAGAAACTAAGAAATGAAGATGTTAGCCCAAGGCCTAGGCCACTGTAATTAAAATAATTTTTAAAAAAAATCACTTAAAGAGAAGATTTTTTATGACTTGTCATGTTGGAAACCTGGGAATTTTGTTTATTGCTTGGTGTTTCAAATATTTATGAGATATAAGATCTATTTCTTAAATATTTTAAATCTGCATGTACAGTGTACACTCCAGTCTACATTTAATCATCATTTAAAATTCAACTTATCCATGAAGGGATGTAATACAATTACTTTGCGTGAAGTAAAGATAACAGAGTTTTGCCTCTTGAAATTTAAAACAAAGAAAAATAAGAACCCGGAGAACATTGGAGAAGCTTGACACGAGTTGTGGTGCAAACCAGATTCTGTATGTGCTGTTAGTGCCGCATCATCCGCAAATAGTAGCTCTCGAATTAGGAAATTCGTCGTTTTGGTCTTGGCTCGGAGGCGGGCAGTGTTGAAAAGTCCTCCATCAGCTCTGGTATGTAACCAGATTCCCTCACTGATATCCTTGAATGCGTATCGAAGAAGTACAGAGAAGAATATTGCGAAGAGTGTTGGTGCGAGTACACAACCTTGTTTAACTCCGCTGCTGACAGGGAAGGCCTCTGACTTAGCTCCATCGAACTGCACTGTACCAAGCATATTTTCATGGAACTGTCTGATGATGGCAAGTAGGTGAGGGGGACAGCCAATTTTTGCCAGTATTTGGAATAGCCCGTTGCGACTGACTAAGTCGAAGGCTTTTGTAAGGTCCACAAATGCAATGTATAGTGGCATCTGTTGCTCTCTGCATTTTTCCTGGAGCTGTCGTATGGAGAACACCATGTCTATGGTAGACCGACCGGACCGGAAACTGCACTGAGATTCTGGATAGACGCGGGATGCTAGGCTCTGTAAACGTGTTAGTATAACGCGGGCAAAGGTCTTTCCTACAATACTAAGGAGTGAAATGCCGCGATAATTATTGCAATCACTCCTATCACCTTTGTTTTTATATAGTGTCACTATATTTGCATCCTTTAGGTCTTGGGGGATGTAGCCCTGTTCCCAGCAGAGGGACAGAATCTCGTGTAATGGTTGGAGTAAAGCTGTCTTGCCACTCTTTAGAACCTCTGGTGGTATTCCATCATTCCCAGGCGCTTTTCCACAAGCTAGGCTGTCAATTGCTTTGCTCAGCTCTTCCTGTGTGGGCACGACATCAAGTTCTTCCATGAGTGGCATATCTGGGATGTCATCTAGAGCGGTGCTGGAGACTGTGGTAACTGTTGAATACAATCCCAGATAATGCTCAACCCACCGTTTTATCTGTGCTGCCTGGTCTTGAATAATTTCTCCACTTTTGGACTTTAGGGGAGCAACTTTTGACGTCAAGGGGCCAGTTGCCTTTTTGATGTTTTCGTACATGACTTTTGCATTGCCCATGTCTGCAGCTGATTGTATACTGGAACAGAGCTTAAGCCAGTAGGTATTGACACATTTACGTGCAACCTTTTGGGCAAGTGACTTAGCTGTTTTTAAGGCATGCAAATTGTCGGGTGTAGGCTTTTCCTTGTAAGCCATAAGAGCTTTCCTTTTTGCTTCAGTGACAGGTTTCATCTCGTCCCAATGTTCATCAAACCAGTCCGTGTTTTTGTGAGATTTTTTGCCAAAGGCTTGTATTGCGGATGTATAGATTGTGTCTCTCAGATGCGTCCATTTGGAGTCAATGGTGACGCATGGGGACATCTTTGAGAGACTTTCCTTCACCTTGTCTTTGAACAGCTGCGCTATCGCAGGGTCTTTCATGCAGGAGGTATTGATGCGTGGACTTCCCTTTTTCTTTGTGTGGTACGAGTTTTTCCTCATTATTCGTACTTTGCTGGCGACAAGGGAATGATCCGTGTCACAGTCGGCACTGTGATAGCTGCGAGTGAGTAGGACGCTAGCTAGTTGTGCACGCCTGGTGATAATGAGGTCCAGCTGGTGCCATTGGTGGGATCGAGGGTGTCTCCAAGATACTTGATGTATATCCTTGCACTTGAAGAAAGTGTTGGTCACACACAAGCCTCGTGAGCAGCACAATTCCAGAAGCCTTTGTCCATTTTCATTTAACTTTCCTCTTCCAAATAGTCCAAGGCAGGTGGGCCAGGCTTCGTGGTCGCTCCCCACTCTAGCATTGAAATCTCCTAGGAGATAGATTGCCTCGTCTTTGTGGATGCNTGGATGCTGGCTATTGCCTGGTCTAACGCTCCATAGAACTGGTCCTTCTCTTCCGGAGTTGAATAGAGTGTTGGGGCATACACACTAAGAATGTTTGCTGGGCCCGCAGTTGTTCTGAGTCTTAGAGTGAGTATCCTCTCCGTGCCTGATGACGGGGGTTCAATGGATGGTAGAAGAGTGTTTTTAACAGCGAAACCCACACCATGCTGTCTAGGTTCGTCTTTTGGTCTGCCTTGCCAGAAAAAGGTGTAATTGGCCTCTTTGAGTGAACCGTTGTCTGGGAGACTGGTCTCCTGAAGGCATGCTATGTCAATCTTTAGCCTTTTAAGTTCGCTATCGATTATTCCTGTCTTCCGTGTGTCGTTTATGGACTGCAGATCATCAGTGATGCCGGGACACATAGTCCTCACGTTTCAGCTAGCGATTCGAAGAGCTGGGGCCTTCTTTTTCTTTTTTGTATTTCTTGGTGCAGGGCTTAGTGGCCCACTTGTTGAGTGGTACTCTAATCTCCACGCACCCAGTGGAGAAGGCAGGCCATGACGGGATAGCACCTATTTGGCTGCCCAGTTTGAGGCGGGCGGTAGCTGTCCAGTGAGACATTGGTAGCAGGAGCGGCGTTTGAGGGTGGCAACTGGGACGACTTCCCCAGGCCCCGCGCTTAGGTAGGCCCCGCGTTTCGGTCCTGAACATGTCTCGTCCTGTTTAATAGCCTATACATGTAGAACCAAAAAGTGGATGGTAGAACGTATGCTGGAAACGATTGTAAAGAAACGAAAGAGGCACTCTTGCAATCCTTTTTGAAGGTCAAATTCCGTAGCGTAGCTCTAGACGTCTTTGAAAGCATTACACCGTTAGCGGAAAATAGGTCAGCTGTACCATTCAGCCAATCCCCTTTATTTGTGTACACGTCATTCACAATAGATTTACTAAAATAGTTATTTTTAGAAAACTGTGTCATCGGAATGGCAGTGTCTCGGTAGTGGTGCGATCGGAAACATTAATTAGCGTCATCAAAGTGATTTCCCTGTACGATATCAACATGAGTGGAAGAGATCGCGATAGATTTCGCAAATATGACTCAGGCGCAGAAAAAGCTAAAAAACGCAAGCTAAGAGAAGAATTCGACAGAAGTCAAAAGGGAGCACTGGATAAGTACTTTCCAAAACAAGCAGATAAACAAGATTTTGATTCTCCTGCGGTTGCTGCTGTGGACTCTACCATAGCGACCACTGTTAATGATAAAAGTGACAGTGATTGTTGCGAATCACCACCGCGCCATTATTGGATATGAAGTCACCACACTGTGAAGTTAGCGACAGTGAAAGCGACTTTAGTGAAGTTGTTTATGCAGAGAACAATTTATTCCCAGGTATCGCAAAAGACATCTACGATCCGAGTAATTGGGAACATTTAACCTGTGCTTTACGTGATTTGCTGGTTGAAAAAGGGCCAATCAGGTTACCCGATGACCATGAATATCCGGCATTTTTTAACAACCATTACATTCGAAAGATGTCAAACGGAGAATGTGTGGACAGACGATGGTTGAGTTACTCTCAATTAAAAGACGCATCATATTGTTTCTGTTGCAAGCTCTACGGGACATCTTCCGATGGAAAATTGGCAAACGAAGGTTGTAATGATTGAAGGCATCTTCGTGAAAAACTGAGAGCACACGAGATATCTCAAGAGCACATCAAAAGCATGCAAAAGTGGCTAGAAGCTCTGAAGCGGATGTCAAGGTCCGATGGGATAGACAAAATGATGCTGGAACAGATCGAGAAAGAAAAGCTTCATTGGCGCGGAGTCCTGACAAGAATCCTGGCTGTTGTGCAGTATCTTGCAGAGCACAGCAGCGCTTTTCATGGAAAGACAGAAAAGCTTTATGATCAGAACAATGGCAACTTTTTAGGCTTGATTGAGATGCTGGCGAAATTTGATCCAGTTATGGAAGAGCACGTTCGTCGCATCAAAGATAAAGAAACACACGATCATTATCTTGGACATCAGATTCAGAATGAACTCATCGAGTTGATGGGGTCTGAAGTAAAGAAGATAATCATTGATAAGCTGAAACTTGCTAAGTATTTCTCAGTTATACTTGATTGTACGCCTGACGTAAGCCACAAAGAACAGATGTCTCTGATAGTGCGCTTTGTAGATACGTCACAACCTGATGTAAAAGTAGTGGAACATTTTATGCAATTTTTGATTGTTGAAGACACTACAGGCAAAGGGTTGTCGGATTCTTTGATGGCAGAAATAAGGAAACTTGGCTTAAATATTGATGACTGTCGAGGACAGGGATATGACAACGGCTCTAATATGAAGGGAAAACACGAAGGAGTCCAAGCCCATATCCTCGCTTGAATAGTCGCGCATTTTTCACACCATGCGGCTACCACAATCTTAATCTTGTGTTAGGAGATATGGCCAAATCCAGCTCACAAGCGATGTCAGTTTTTGGAGTTTTACAACGAATTTACGTGATGTTTGCTGCTTCACCAGCGAGATGGAAGATTTTGAAGGAGACTGTCCCTTACGTCACTACAAAATCGTTGTCAGACACACGATGGGAATGCCGCATTGAAAGTGTGAAAGCGTTGCGGTACCAAATGAGTGAAATAAGAGATGCCCTGTTTACTGTAGCAGATGAGACCAGAGATCCTACGGTAAAAGCTGAAGCAGAGTCCCTTGCAAATTTTGCAAGTGGGAAATTTTGAGTTCATCCTTGCCACTGTCATATGGTATGACCTTCTTTTTGCTGTTAATACTGTGAGCAAAATGCTGCAATCAGCTGATATGCAACTGGATGTAGCAATTCAACAAGTTAAAGGACTCGTATCTTTCCTAACAAAGTATCGAGACAATGGTTTTCATTCTGCAATGATTACTGCAAAGGAAATTGCAAGCTCAATGGATGTGGAACAAATATTTAAACATAGAAGAAACAGACGAAGGAAGAGGCAGTTTCACTATGAAAGTAGGGAGGAAGCAACGTTATCACCTAAGGAGACATTCAGAACGGGATACTTCTTGTCCATTGTGGACCAGGCAATTTCTTCCATGAACACGCGGTTTGAACAACTTCAACAATACGATGACCTCTTCGGATTTCTGTACAACGTAAACATGATGCGACGATTGAATGATGAAGACCTGTTAAAATGTTGTATGGACCTTGACTTAGCATTGCGCTTAGAGAGGTCACAAGATTTGGACGGAGCAGATTTGTGTGCGGAACTCAAAATATTTCGAGAAATTGTGCCTGAAAGTGTAGGTACAGCCATACAGTGCCTTCAGTACCTGTGGACTGTGCGGGATTCCTTTCCAAACACCGCGGTGGCGTACAGAATCTTGCTGACCGTTCCTGTGACCGTCGCAAGTGCCGAGAGAAGTTTCTCCAAACTGAAGTTAATCAAAAACTATCTGAGATCAACCATGTCTCAAGAGAGGCTTTGCGGTCTGGCAATTCTATCAATCAAAAAAGACGTTGCCACAAATTTGGACTACAAAAATCTGAGCAAAACGCATTATTTTGCAATATGTCTGCCAATAAATTGCATTTTAAATCACGTCGTAACCGGCACGTCATTTTTTGATAAGAATAAGAACTATCCAACATAATATGAACAGAGAAAAAATGAACTTGTAATCATTTAATAAAAAGGTGACACGTGGTATTAAAATTACACAATAATCAAGATATTTCATATTTTTAAATACCATAGCATACTGGTGCTTAGCGTTCTTTACTAGTACTCTGGCCCCGCGGGGTCATTGCTGGCACTAGGCCCCGCGCTTACCTAACGCCGCCACTGATTGGTAGTCTCTCCCACCGTCGGAAGCAGCCCATGGCGCCTAGCTCTACGTCAATTGAGCTTTTGGCTTATAACCGGTAACTGCTGCTTCCCGTGTTTTGTCAACACCTTGTGGCGACGCTGGAGTGTCCTCTCCAGAGGTGATGCAAGCCTGGGCGGGTATTATGGAGATTTAGCTGCTGCCCATACAGCATATCCCCCTCTCCACGTCAATGGTGTAACTTGGCTGCCATTGTCGTCGCAGGAGCTGCCGGTATGTACATAAGTCTTATGTATAGACCGCCTGTAGGTGCTCCAATTCCTGATTTTCTTTCCCGCAAGGCAGGTATAGCCGCAAGGCAGCGGAGGATTTGTATTCGGAGTTTCCTTCTCCTAGATGAATTACCACCCAGGGTTTTAACGAGCATCATCTACCCGTAGGGGTGCCAGAACCGGGGTTTGAACCCGTGACCGATTTTTATTTTGGAATTTTTTGGTGCCGCAGCGCACTAACACTTTGACCACCGCGCCCCTCGAAAATCGAGATATATATCTATCTATACGCTGAGTCCGAACTATCCAACATAATATGACACGGACACACAAACTAGGTTTACTGTCGGTGTCTTTTGATCACTATTTGTAGCAAAGTGATATGGAGAACCAAATTTTCACGACCATCAGATGCACTCTTTCCGCACAGCTGGTCAATCCTTGCCACGTCGCGGGAGTTTCCTGAATGAATATTGTGCACAGCATGACATGCCCCCACTGGAGTTCATAAGTCTTATGTATAGACCGCCTGTAGGTGCTCCAATTCCTGATTTTCTTTCCCGCAAGGCAGGTATAGCCGCAAGGCAGCGGAGGATTTGTATTCGGAGTTTCCTTCTCCTAGATGAATTACCAGCCAGGGTTTTAACGAGCATCATCTACCCGTAGGGGTGCCAGAACCGGGGTTTGAACCCGTGACCGATTTTTATTTTGGAATTTTTTGGTGCCGCAGCGCACTAACACTTTGACCACCGCGCCCCTCGAAAATCGAGATATGTATCTATCTATACGCTGAGTCCGAACTATCCAACATAATATGACACGGACACACAAACTAGGTTTACTGTCGGTGTCTTTTGATCACTATTTGTAGCAAAGTGATATGGAGAACCAAATTTTCACGACCATCAGATGCACTCTTTCCGCACAGCTGGTCAATCCTTGCCACGTCGCGGGAGTTTCCTGAATGAATATTGTGCACAGCATGACATGCCCCCACTGGAGTTCATCAGCAGATTTGCTATTTGGGAGTTATTTTCTCCAGCATAATTTAGACTTTGGCCATGGGATGGCGACACTTGAAGTTTTCGTCTTTAGAAGAGCCACCATAGTGTAGTGGACTCTTTTAGCCACTGGGACTGTTTATATGTTGATTTATTAACTTTATTTATTATTGTTTGGGCATGGGTAAAATTGGAGTTGGAGCTCAAGTCTTAAGCATATCCACCAGCATATCTTGGTATTATCTAGGGCTATACCGGTTTCAATTTTTCGAAATCCGAACGGAGCCGGATTTTGCCGGATATGTAATCTGAAATTCGACCGGAGTAGGAGTTGGATTTGTAAAAATTTTCGGGTTCCGTATTTTCTGGGACCGGAGCTGAAATCTGGTGACCACAAGTATTATCACACAACCATGGAATGTGGTCAGTGTAAGAAAGGCAATAGACTGACTTGAGAACATCAAGATAACATTAACATGAGACATGAGTATAAGTGGTTGGTTTATTTGTTCGTTGCTATATGAATATGGCCATACAGAGACATGAGTATAAGTGGTTGGTTTATTTGTTCGTTGCTATATGAATATGGCCATACATTAAGTGAGACCTACTTTAAAACATGTTTCACTTCCGTGTGTGCGTCGAGGTAGGGTTGGGGGGGGGGGGGGTATGAAAAACACAGAAAAAATGGTAGCCACGTTGACGTTGCGTTACCGAACCTGCTTAAAGGGGGTAACGGAGGAAAGGTGGGGATTCTCTCATTTACCAGCTACCATGGTAACCAAAGACACGGCATTAACTCCAACAACAAAAAACTACTTTATTTAAGAGCGTGAACATTGACCTGATAAAAGATCTCTCGACATCTGATTCCAACCCCCGCCCTCCCCCTCCTCACAAAGACCCGGGCACAAATTGTCCAAACGTTTACACAATGTCTACCAAATCTAATGCTATTGAGCTTAACAAATCTAATGCCATTGAGTTCATTTGGCTTAAAAATAGCATCAATATTTAAACGGATGAAAGCCGAGTCATTTTATTTATCTAACGTTTCTCTCACCCCGAATTTAACCTTACGTCCCACCAATAAACTGCAAGCGATGGGCGGAGTCATGGCAAATCTACTCCCTCCCCGCAAGGGTAAGCTCTGGCGAGTGGCAGATCTATGTTAAACACCTAAGGTCTCACTTAGTACTCTCGGACCCGACTGGTCGGCTTATTGATTTCACAGTTTAGCCGCCAACGCCAACGTCTTGCGTGTCTTTATTTGATCCAGGGGCTCAAAGTTCCAAGTCTTGTTGTGTAGATCTTTTCTCGGAGTGGCACCGAGCGGAAAAGACAGAACATACACACAACAATTGTATGTTTTTCAAATACTATGTTAAATACTGTAGTTCCCATATTTATGGATTTGATTATTGCTCGATTACACAATTACCAAGACAAGATACAAGACGGAGGACATATAAAGTATTTCTAAAGGTTTCTTATCGAGGACACTTTTCACTTTAAAAGATTGGATGGCAAGTAAGGGAGACAGAATGTGAAATTGTGGCTCTTTGGTAGAGTTAGAATGGTTAAAAATACTGAAGGCACATTGTTAATGAATGTAAGCAACACTTTTGAAGTCTTGTCTAATGCCTCGAAAACTCTATGGAATTTTTGTTAATGACACCAAAAAACTACTGAGAGATTGGGTTATGAGATAATGAAGATACACTGGAAGATTTTGCAATAACCTTTAGACACAGGGGAAAATTTGGAAATAACGGCTAGACACAAGGACTTTCAGAGATTTGGTTATAAATATATGTGTGACATACGTCCGTCCTCAAAGGACGATGGCGTTTACTCCTGCTCATATGTCATATGCCCCCTTTCCCTTTCTCCTGGCCCTTCTTTCTTCACTTCTAGCAGTGATGAATGCTTCCGTAACTTGAATGCCCTCACGCTCTAGAGTCATGTCCGCAGGTTGAGCTCGGAGCGAATTTCAAGAGTCCTGCTTTACGGTGAGATGGAAACTGGGAGAGTGAAAGAGGTCGCCCCTTCCTGCGCTTCAAGGACGTATGCAAGAAAGACATGTCACTGGCGCAGATAGACCATAAAACGTGGGAGGCCATTGCCGGGGAGAGCACCGTATGGCGGGAAAGAATGCGTGATTTGGTAATGACGATGGTAGACATTAACATTGGGGTATTTAATTATAATGACAAGAAACACTTGGAGATTTGGTAATGGTTTTGAGGGCACAAGATGTTGATGAAATAGTTGAAGAGTCAGATCTGACACTGGAAAAATACAGAGAGGTCGACGTGTGAATAAGGAAAATATGACCCAAACGCTAGAACACACAATAGATGAGAACATCCCAGCATACTTCCTTCAAAGTGACTTTGTAACTATTTTTCTTTTTGAAAGAATATTCATGACACTGTCATGGACAACACACAAGTTAGCATCGATTCAACAACAACAATTTCCTTTTACAATTCATTTGAGCTCAGATTGAAAAGTTATTGAAAAGAAAAATCGCACAAGCAATACTTAAAAAATTTCAACATATCACTCTTCCACTAACATGACTTTGGAAAACCATAACAACAAGCCTATATCTTTCTGTTATCTTAAATATTTATCAACACAAAACTCTCAGAAACTCGTAACTCCAAACCAAAGTCAAACACTCGCAATGCTTACTATTATGCTCCCACTCCAGCGTCTATCAACAGCATCAAACCTTCACATATACAGCAACACAGTCTTCCCTCAAGGGCTTCCCGCGTTTACAACAATGTATTCTTCAGCCAACCCCAGCAGCAGCATTCTACAAACTCCTACCTACTCCTACTTACCTCAGCTACAACATCATTACGCCTTGATGCTCTCACCATGACAATACCAAAACGTTATCCGTATAAACCTACAATATCAAGATCTCACATCAAGATCATAAAAAGCCAGTCTCTATACCGTCAAGACCTCACATAACAATATAACAAAGCCAACCCTACACCATCAAAACCTCCCATCACAATCAAACAAAGCCAACCCTACACCATCAACACCTCCCATAACAATCAAACAAAGCCAACCCTACACCATCAACACCTCCCATCACAATCAAACAAAGCCAACCTCTACACCTGCCATCACGATCAAACAAAGCTAACCCCTACACCATCAACACCTCCCATCACAATCAAACAAAGCCAACCCCTATACCACCAACACCTCCCATCACAATCAAACAAAGCCAACCCATACACCATCAATACCTCCCATCACAATCAAACAAAGCCAACCACTACACCATTAACACCTCCCATCACACTCAAACAAAGCCAACCCCTATACCACCAACACCTCCCATCACAATCAAACAAAGCAAACCCCTACACCTGCCATCACGATCAAACAAAGCCAACCCCTACACCATCAACACCTCCCATCACAATCAAACAAAGCCAACCCCTACACCATCAACACCTCCAACCACAATCAAACAAAGCCAACCCCTACACCATCAACACCTCCCATCACAATCAAGAAAGCCAACCCCTACACCATCAACACCTCCCATCACAATCAAACAAAGCCAACCCCTACACCATCAACACCTCCCATCACAATCAAACAAAGCCAACCCCTACACCACCAACACATCCCATCACAATCAAACAAAGCCAACCCATACACCATCAATACCTCCCATTACAATCAAACAAAGCCAACCCATACACCATCAATACCTCCCATCACAATCAAACAAAGCCAACCCATACACCATCAATACCTCCCATCCCAATCAAACAAAGCCAACCCATACACCATGAATACCTCCCATCACAATCAAACAAAGCCAACCACTACACCATCAACACCTCCCATCACAATCAAACAAAGCCAACCCCTACACCATCAACACCTCCCATAAAAATCAAACAAAGCCAACCCCTACACCATCAACACCTCCCATAAAAATCAAAGAAAGGCAACCCTTACTCCATCAACACCTCCCATCACAATCAAACAAAGCCAACCCCTACACCTGCCATCACGATCAAACAAAGCCAACCCCTACACCATCAACACCTCCCATCACAATCAAACAAAGCCAACCCCTACACCATCAACACCTCCCATCACAATCAAACAAATCCAACCCCTACACCATCAACAACTCCCATCACAATCAAACAACGCCAACCCCATTTCCCGCCCCCTCCCCCACCACTTATCTCGAGATGATCAAATGTAAATTTCCGGCAGTAAACAATGGGGAGACGGTCCGATAAAGGGCTGATGTGACGTCATCCTGACAGTAACTGGGCGATTTGAGGACATTTCACGAAAGCGGTGCCGTCCCGGAGGAAATCTCGCGCACTCCGCTAAGACTGGCGATGTCGAAGATGTTTCTCCACAAAACCCATTTCTACCTGTAACTTATCACATACGTCATCTCATTCGTTTTCCAAAGCGAAATTGAGCGTTCCCTACCCCTCACCCCCCTCAACACGTAAATCTACGCACACGTATTTTTCCATCCTCATTTATCTGTTCATTTACTTACGCTTGTCTAGCCGCAAGCCTACGCTCATCTATATATAGACGTAAATTTACGCTAATCTACTCGTAGACTTGCGCTCATCTGCACATAAGGCTACTCTCATATACACGTCAGCTTTTTGCTTCCTGCAGCTTGCACTCTAAACTCTAAACCGACTTATCTAACCCAAAATGTTCGTCTATAGCATTTCGTGACAGAGGCGGCATTACATAAAATATTTTGCACAAACAGATTGTAATGCCTCGAGGCGGCAAAGCAATGACAAGAGACAAGATATCTAAAATGTGGGTTATAGCTTAAATCTTTAAATGGTTTTGAGTTTTTTATGTTATTTTTTTTAAATTATTTTTTTTTTAAAATTTATTTTAAATCTGTTGAAAGGATGAGGTGGTGGAGAGGGTTTCAACCACAATTCCTGAAAACACTCTGAAAAGTGTTCATTCAGTCAATGATTGATTGTACGCCTTACACATCCATAGTCTTACACTCTCTTTTTGGGTGCGCATTTCAGATACAAACCCCAACATTCATAAAAAAAAAATTCACCGTCTATGATTAGGTAAAGAAGAAATCACTGCATTAAACTCTGAATAAATACATTCCCCACACACGTCAAAAGGAAATATTATATTTATATATATATATATGTATTTTTGGTTATGCGGGACGACCAGACTTTACCAGACGAATATCCCACGCCCAGTTATGAAAGACTTCTCTTCCGTTACGTAATGCGTGAGCTTTAAGATCTCGCTCAAAGTATCGGACTCTGAGATCTTGCAGACTCCGGCCATTTACATAACACACACTGTACCCAATGTAAGAAAACATTTTTTTCCCCCTTCAACCCTTCGTTTTCTGGAATTGATTACACAAGTTAGTTAGCGTGGTCAATGAAAGAAAAATGAAAATAACCAGTAATTACATCGCTTGTTACTTGTAAAAAAACGAACATCGCATGACTTTAGACAGTGTAATTACGTAGTCAAGAACAAGACCTACAAAATATGAAGTCATGGTTCTAAGAATCAAGTAGCATTAATGACCTTAAGCCTAAGCTTTAAAACAAAAGATTCTTATTTGTTTGTGTTTTTTAATGACCGTACGAACAAGCCATTTAACATCCCTAAAAAATTAACAGTCACAAAGCAAACAACCAGATACTTAAGGCCACGCTCCCCCCTCCTGCCAACTAAAACCCCCTTGTCAGAACACAATGACATCTCACTGCCATCGGGCTCACACAACGGCCAGACCGTGAGCAACAGTTTCCTGCCGTTGACGCTGTGCCGCTCCCTCCCTCCCCTCCCCCACACACATTTTTCTTCCTGTCGAGTCGTTCCGTGTGGCTAAATCTCACTGTGTTAGTTGAGGGCCGGACAGGCTACAACAACCGGGACAGCGCGTTTCTTTAAGCAACCGACCGTCTAAGTTTTAAAAGAAAAAAGATATTTTATTTTATAAACGTCTGTTTACGTCCTATAACCCGTGAACATCGCAAATTAAGACGTCACTTTCTTTCGTTTTCTCTCTCTCTCTCTCCCCTCTCTCTCTCTCCTCTCTCTCTTTCTCTCCTCTCTCTCTTTCTCTCCTCTCTCTCCCCCTCTCTCTC
>MUZC01000085.1:523128-540735 GCA_002072015.1 Radix auricularia
TATAAATATATATGTATACACACACACACACACACACACACACACACATATATATATATTTATGGGGCCGTTCATAAATAACGTCATGCATCTAGAGGGGGAGTGGGTTGACCATTTGTTACGATGTGTGACGAGGGGAAGGTGGTGTTTAAGAAACGTGACGTTACATCAAAACACGCAACTTTAAATAAAAGTTCTACTTAAATATTTGATTGATTACAATTTATTTAATGAAGTTTTACATGGACTTGATGCGTGGTACGATGTTAGAGTGCTCCCTAATTAGACTAAATAAATACTTAAATGGCAAAAAAATATATTTAAAAAACCTTGATTTTCACAGCAAAATAGCTTTATGGGGGAGGGGGTTTGCATGTTTATATCATGTTGGAGGAGTGGGGGTCTAACTTTTTGTGACGACGTTGACGAGGTGGGGGGGGGGGAGAAAAAATCGGCCGAAATCGCGCTACGTCATTATTTGTATTAAATTTCTCTAAATTTAAAGGTCGATAGTGCTAAATCTTTGCATACAATTTTTCTTTAATTTTTTTTTTTACTTTTAAAATATATATTTTTAAATCTACATTTTCCGAATTTTCAGCCGATTTGATAGGATTTTCTAAAAAGAATTAAACCGACGCATTTGCGTCAAAAATTGTGTAATACTTAAGCCATTATAAAAATATATCCTGGGTTAAAAGAAAATAATACGGCAGCGTCTGCGGAAATATTACATCATCAATTTCTGAGTACATTCGCGGTCAAGTTGTGCTCTTGAGATGAAAAAACAAAGAAAAAAAAAAATCCAACAATTACTTCGATTTTCGGTCTCTGCCACTTCCTGCAGAATTATTATTAGCATACATTAAATCGCTTATAAATATTCAATGCTTTCCTAACAGGGAAAAAGAATCCCATAACAATTTTTTTTCCATTTGCCTCGTTAGACAAGAAAATAATATCGAGGAGTCCTAAAACGTGCTTGGTCTTTTTAAAGATAAAAATTAAGTTAAGTTATATCAATATTTGCAATAGTTTTAGAGTCAGTACTTTTGACGACATGCAATAGTTATAGAGTATAGAGTGAGCACTTCTGGCGCCATGTAATAGTTATACAGTCAGTGCTTCTAACGTCATGCAATAGCTGTAGAGTCAGTACTTCTGACGCCATGCAATACTTATAGAGTGAGTACTTCTGACGCCATGCAATAGCTGTAGAGTCAGTACTTCTGACGCCATGCAATAGTTATAGAGTAAGTACTTCTGACGCCATGCAATAGCTGTAGAGTCAGTACTTCTGACGCCATGCAATAGTTATTTCTGACGCCATGCAAAGAGTCAGTACTACTGACGCCATGCAATAGCTTTGGTCTTGATCCCTTGTCAACTTCCCACACTCTCTGTAAGGGGCAGTCCGTCAAGTATGTCACCCTCAAGAGGGGGAGGGGATTTAAAAAAGTTTGAAAGTTTGTGAATGGGGAGGGGGTGATCCGGCCATGTGTGACGTCATGGTGTTTTATTTTAAATTTGAATTATTTTGTTAATAAAAAAATAAATTTTTGTTCGAAAGTGTGAAGTACTTTAGGGGTGGTTTGGAGGGGGGGGGTCCGATATTTGTTACAGGGGGAGTGGGGTAAAATGTTAAAAAATAGCGCTACGTACTTTAAGGACGGCCCCCTTAGTCTACCATGAAATAGTCAATAGTCTAACTGCAAGAAACAAGACACCAACAGCTCGAGGTTTGTGTAACAAGTGTCTTTTTTAATCACTTGAAGATTACATTTGTATAAGCCATTCTCAACGAGTTCAAGACCACGCACGATTTCACATCACAGTAGCAATGACGAGACACAATCTATACATCCGCAATACAAGCCTTTGGCAAAAAATCTCACAAAAACACGGACTGGTTTGATGAACATTGGGGTGAGATGAAACCCGTCACTGAAGCAAAAAGGAAAGCTCTTATGGCTTACAAGAAAAAGCCTACACCCGACAATTTGCATGCCTTAAAAACAGCTAAGTCACTTGCCCAAAAGGTTGCACGTAAATGTGTCAATACCTACTGGCTTAAGCTCTGTTCCAGTATACAATCAGCTGCAGACATGGGCAATGCAAAAGTCATGTACGAAAACATCAAAAAGGCAACGGGCCCCTTGACGTCAAAAGCTGCTCTCCTAAAGTCCAAAAGTGGAGAAATTATTCAAGACCAGGCAGCACAGCTAAAACGGTGGGTTGAGCATTATCTGGAATTGTATTCAACAGTTACCACAGTCTCCAGTACCGCTCTAGATGACATCCCAGATATGCCACTCATGGAAGAACTTGATGTCGTGCCCACACAGGAAGAACTGAGCAAAGCAATTGACAGTCTAGCTTGTGGAAAAGCGCCTGGGAATGATGGAATACCACCAGAGGTTCTAAAGAGTGGCAAGACAGCTTTACTCCAACCATTGCACGAGATTCTGTCCCTCTGCTGGGAACAGGGCTACATCCCCCAAGACCTAAAGGATGCAAATATAGTGACACTATATAAAAACAAAGGTGATAGGAGTGATTGCAATAATTATCGCGGCATTTCACTCCTTAGTATTGTAGGAAAGACCTTTGCCCGCGTTATACTAAAACGTTTACAAAGCCTAGCATCCCGCGTCTATCCAGAATCTCAGTGTGGTTTCCGGTCCGGTCGGTCTACCATAGACATGGTGTTCTCCATACGACAGCTCCAGGAAAAATGCAGAGAGCAGCAGATGCCACTATACATTGCATTTGTGGACCTTACAAAAGCCTTCGACTTAGTCAGTCGCAACGGGCTATTCCAAATACTGGCAAAAATTGGATGTCCCCCTCACCTACTTGCCATCATCAGACAGTTCCATGAAAATATGCTTGGCACAGTNCAGTTCGATGGAGCTAAGTCAGAGGCCTTCCCTGTCAGCAGCGGAGTTAAACAAGGTTGTGTACTCGCACCAACACTCTTCGCAATATTCTTCTCTGTACTTCTTCGATACGCATTCAAGGATAGCAGTGAGGGAATCTGGTTACATACCAGAGCTGATGGAGGACTTTTCAACACTGCCCGCCTCCGAGCCAAGACGAAAACGACGGATGTCCTAATTCGAGAGCTACTATTTGCGGATGATGCGGCACTAACAGCACATACAGAATCTGGTTTGCAACAACTCGTGTCAAGCTTCTCCAATGCCTGCAAAGAATTTGGTCTGCAAATCAGCTTGAAAAAGACAAACATCATGGCCCAAGACACTCGACCTCCTCCTACCATAAATATCGATAATGAAAACTTGGAGGTTGTGGACAGCTTCACCTACTTGGGATCCAAGGTCTCCAATACACTGTCCATTGAAGAAGAAATAAACAGCAGAATTGGCAAGGCAGCCGCAACAATGGCTAAACTAAATAAGCGGGTCTGGCAAAACACAAAGCTAACGGAGAAAACCAAACTGTGCGTCTATCGAGCCTGTGTCATCAGTACACTACTATATGGGAGCGAGACATGGACCACTTATACATCACAAGAGCGTAAGCTTAACAGCTTCCATTTAAGATGCTTGCGCCGCATTCTTGGTATTAAATGGCAAGAAAAAGTGCCTAATAGTGAGGTCATAACGCGTGCCAATACCCAAAGCATGTTCTCAATTCTTAGTGAAAGACGCCTGAGGTGCATGGCTAGGACATGTCAAAAGAATGAGCCCCGGCCGCATCCCGAAGGACCTCATATATGGTGAACTTGCTTCAGGAAAGAGGAAAACAGGTCGCCCACTCTTGCGATTTAAAGATGTCTGTCAAAGGGACATGAAAGCAGCCAAAATACATACAAGTGACTGGGAGTGTAAGGCAGAAGACCGATCTACGTGGCGCACAGTTGTCAAAGAGGGCGTCATAGTAGCCGAGGAGCGAAGAATGGAGGAGGCTGCAGACAGAAGAGCTAGGAGAAAGGCCAAAACATTTGAAAGCACAGAACTCGTGTGTAAAAACTGTGGCAAAGACTGTCACTCAAGGATAGGACTGCACAGCCACACGAGAAAATGCAACCCAACCCAACGGTGATGCACCATCGTCTCGCGAGACGGAAGGATGCCGGAGCAATGACGAGCTCCGTACTCAGTCAAGTAAACTCGCACGCTCATATTATGTCAATACTACAACACGTCTCTTACGATATCAGTTTTGGTTCATTTTTATTATAATGAACATGAGGGTGGAATCATTTTTTTTTGCTATACAACAGAACCATTTACATGAACCAAGCAAATTTTCCCCTTTAAACTAGCGGCTGCATGGCCGCGCTGATATTTGGCTGACGCCGCGTATCCTTTTAGAATTACCGCGCAGCAAATTTCAGTTTTTTTAAAAAAAATAAAATTGCACAAAAATGCATGCTGCTTAACATTTGAATCCTAACGGAAATATTCGCTCCAAGAATATTAAAGTTAGGAAGTTCATTTAAGATTTTTTAAAAAAATAAATAAAAACGTAGTAAGCAAAATAAAATTGAAAGACAATTAGAAAAAACACTGAAGTGAGTCAGTAAAAATGTCCCCCACAGAGTATCAAATCTGAAATAAAATGTCCATTTAAATCGATAAACATGATAACACATTATTCCTTATATTCTGACCTCACATATTACTAATAGTAAGATTGAACGTCCTCACATGATGTTACACATCATTACATTTAGCATGCCGACACATGCTTACTTGTAATTTTACTACACACCATTACCAATAGTATTACTACACATGTAACATGAATATACATACACATCATTCAAAATGCTATTACGAAACATGATTACAAATAACTGAACCTCTTTTATTAAACATAAACATACTTTTATTTTAACATAATGACAACACATGTTGCATATAAAATAATCATATATACACATTTTATATGAAATAACTTCAAATATTACAAATGGCATGGCCTCACAACATTACGTACACCATGACTACACATCATTACTGACAAGACTTCATATGTTAACAACCATAACATGACTACAAAACACCATAAATAATTTTGAAAATAAAAATATCACTGCACTTTATATGGCAAGTTCATATAATTATTAAGCTAATAACTGAAAGATAATAAGATAATATTGAAAACGATAAAAGAGGCTAAATAAAACAACAACAAAAAGCAACAACAGCAACAAAAACAACAAAACCAAAAAAAAAAAAAAACAATAAAAATAAAACAACAACCCAAACAAAAACCCAACTTAACTTCACTGTTAACTGCATCGCATTTATGAAAATTCAGACTCAACGTTCAAATTCGCTTCTATCTGTACCACATCTTCAAGTAGTCTTCACATATAGTGCAGCTAATAAGAAACTGTTCTTACCCCGGGGGTGCGGCTTGTTGTGCTACGCTGCGTGGCTGCTTGGAAAACATCAGCATTTATTGTTGGCGGCAAAGAGCACACGCCTGAGAAACGTAACTATGTTGTCAGGAATACCACACTCATGTTTCGAACCGAAGACAACACGGAGATCGCTGGCAACAATTTTATATGTCCTTGGAAATGAGCTACCTAGTTAAACAAACAAATGTCAATGAATTCTAGAAATTTATTTTAATTATTTATATTTTAATCGATGGTATCTTAAATCCAGGAAAGTGTATACATATAAGGAAGCTTCTTATACATGGATTGGTATTGAAAGATGCTCCAGAAACACGATTTATCATGTTGAAGTGTAAAGTGCGTATAACAATTTTCGTATAGTTTTAAATGGTAAAAATGTGTTTTATCAAGATACGTACCGCATATACTGGAATAGTTTACAAATGACACGTGACGCTATCTTTTAGGGTTGTAACAGGCATTTGCATGTTCAACTGTGACGCGTATATCAATTGTCATGTAGTGGTAAAATGATAATAGGTATTTTATCAATATGCACCGTAGAATGGCATGGTTTGTAAATATCACAGTCACACCAGACACGTGACATTCTCTTATGGGGCTGAGTCCTTAAAGTCCTGCATGCTCATAACTCCACTGGTGAGCCTCATTACACTGGCAGGGGCGGCCTTAGGCATGATACAAAAGGCAAACTAGGCAGCCACTTAGGGCCTCCAACTAGTGGGGGCCTCGCACAGGTATCTTTCGTATTTTTTAAAAAAAATTATATTACATTTAGGGCCATCAAATTCACTTCGCCTAGGGCCTCCAACTCCCTAAGGTGGCCCTGACACTGGCACCGCGATATACCATAGTGTTGACTTGCACAAATCCCTAATCATTTGCTTGCTGGACATTCAAGAAAGTTTGTGACAGTCTTCCCAACGTCACACACACAGCAGCCTCGATCCCTTCTGGTGTCAAGGCTAACTGTTGGCCAGTACTCAGTGATCATTCAGCGCAATGGGGACATGGTTGCTATGGAGCTGTTTCCATCAGGAGTCACTCTTATTCGGTCGCGACATGTTCCGGCAAATATTTCTGGCCGTGTAGCTATCATCTTAGCCATTTCTCTTGGAATTCTCTTCTTGTCTCCAGGACTCGGTAACTTTTTTGTTTGTGTCGCAAAGTTGTTGCGCCTTTCTCGACTAATGAGGCGCCAGGAGTCTCCTCCCTCGGCTGTTGATACTTCCCATGAGTTGTTGTCAATATCAACAGCCTTGATTGCATTAGAAAATCCCTTAAAGAAGTGATGATTTGGCATGCATAAAAAGCGACCTCCCAGCGTGTTGGGACTGCAGCAGATTTGTATTGATGCATGGGAGTCCTGGCCCGCTGAGTGCTCCTTTGTCCACATACTTGTCCCGCAATTTGATATTTGTAGTAGTTATGGAAGTGGTTGAGCAACCGAGCATGACTTTGGAAACTCTCCAAGTTTCACATGTACACATAAGAGAGATGAGCACATCTGCTCTGTGTAATGTTGTTTGTATCCAGATTCCTCTCTCAGTTCGAGACACTCTCACACGGTCTGCAAAACGTTCCTCTGACTGTTTAAATTACGCATGTTAACTTCGCCGTCAATGTGGCAGCTCTAGACCGTGTGCTGCAGAGGTGTAGTTAGGATATTTTGCAACTGAGGGACAAATTATAAAATGTGCGCCATCCCCCGTTTAATTAATATTACCATTGTTTACGTATATCATAGGCCTAATACGACTGTGTAGGCTTAATTTCGGTGTAACTGTGCCTTGGCGCCCGGGGACATATGTATCCCTTGCTCTCCCCTCCTCCAATAGTTACTCCTCTGAATGTGCTGTCGAAGTATAAGATGAGAGCGTTTCACTGCATTGATTTTTTGTTTGGCCATTAATGGTAATGTCTGGTTTCATAAAGTGCTTACCTCGGGTGTATACCATAAACAATAAGATTACAACGTATACAGAGATTTTATTGTAATTTTAATGGTTATAGCTAGGAATATCTGTATACTGCATGGCAGATTACAAAACATTTTGTTTTGTTAAACAAAAAGAAAAGGGCCGATAGAAATCTTGTTGTGTTGTTCCTGTGGATCTTTTAAACCAATGAGGTGTTTTTATCCGCACATCATATGACCACACAGACTGAAACAATATGTTTCTATAATAATATCATGGAATTTTAAATGAAATTTAACAAATGCTCGTTAAATTTTTTATCCATTTGTTCCATTATTACAAATCTTCAGTCGATTATAATATTTTTTTCATATTCACGGAATATATTTTGTACATTTTAAAAGCTTGATTTATTTGCGCATGTCCTACTGGCATATTGTTTACCTTTTAGTTTTAGCATGGGTCTCCAGATATATTATGTATTTGTCTTTACAACATGGACCAAATATTCTTCGCGCGAGCCTTGAGATTGAACTAAAGGTAACTCGTATTCCTACGCCAGAGTTAATATGTCAGAACCGGTTAAAATCATGTTCTTTTAAAAAATGCGGCCAATAACTCTTTACAAGGGGAGCGTATAATGGTAAATGTTACACATTTTAAAAGACAAGTTGTTCTGGCGAGCTTCGTTTTCCGCTGGGGTTGTTTGGAGTAGGTTTAAGGAAGCGGGTTTTGTAAAGAGTAAGATGTTTGCTCTTGTAATAAAAACTATGGGTAGTAAAAGATTCTTAAAAACCACGTTTTTTTAAAGGGACTAAAAAGAAGAAAATAAATTAAAAAATATAAGTTAAAGTACATGCATTTAATATGACTAAAAATGTGGGGCGGGCGCTCATGAGGTTTTATATACACAGTTTACTCATCCTCTCACTTATTTATCTCTCTTTTGTCTTTTAAATTATTAATCTTTAATTTTTGTACCAAACACCTATCTTTGTGGTGTAGATCTATTTCTAAATTAGAATGGGATTTTGAAGCACCCGTCCCACGTTTTTAGTGATAGTGAGGAAATGAAGTAGAACTTATTATTTTAATTTATATTCTTCTTTTTAGTCCACTTATAAAAAGGTGGTTTTTAAAAATCTTTTCTTAAGTTTTCTTACCTCTATTTATTTTTATACAAGGTAAAATTTTGAGATCTCTAGGACCATTAGAAGTGGTTTAATTTTTTCTTCACTGACTGAACTATCATTAAATACGAGGATGTGTTCATCGATGGCTGGGGTGAACACGGGTTATACGAGAGTGTAAACAATAGCAGACGAATACAGATGATATATAAATAGATAAACTAAAAATGCATTCGATTGATCAGAAATTAAATTTTTGAGACAATGCATTATCATCCAAGATCTATCTGTGGTAAAAAATTTGAGATCTCTAAGACCATCATAAGTCGTTTCAATTTACGTAGGAAAATCTGAAATTTTGCAGAAAGACAAAAAGACAAACAGACAAAATGGAAATTTAAACAAGTTAATAAAAACGTGGTAAAATGGAGGCTTATCGATTTGCTACCGTTTTAAGTTTGAAATGAAATTTCTTGTGACCATGATCTAAACGTTAAACACTCTAGGGTATGGGAAGACCCCTGTGTGTGTGGTTTTTTTTTTGTTTTTTTTTTATTTATTGTTTTTTTTTAAATTTTTATAACACTCTTACAAATTAACTGACAGTGAATGTGATAATCCTAGTCACTTCACAATTAACAAACCCTTTTGTTTACGATTTCTCACTTTTCGTGTGTGTGTGTGTCTGGATTAAATCTCCCATCTATATCTCATCAAACCTACTGATATCCAAAGGAGATGATTCTTTGTACACTTACCCATCACGTCAACCTTATTTATGTTAAGCATCTGTGTCCTCTGTTGTCCCTCTTATTATTATTGGAGCATAGAGCTTTCCCAACAACAATCAAGGAAGACAATATTTGTACTACGGGAAAGTGACCCTTGAAATTTCAATGTATACAAATTTCACCAACTAAATTAAATTTCATGGCAAAAAATTAAGACTTCAAGAACCAAATCTACGAAATAAAAACGCAAACTAATTATTTAAAAGAAAAATATATATCCTAGAAACATAAAATAAATGCCGACACAAAATTTAGAGTTTTTACAGTCTTGTGACTAAAATGCAATGTTGAACACAAGTAAACATTTTCACGGCAGTAAGTTTTTTTTAGGACCCACTCGTTATGAAACAAATTATTTTAAAAAGAAAATGAGGGTTCTCACAAAGGCGTTGAATTACTATTTTATGCCACCATCGATCGCGATCCTGACAAGTGGAATGGAATTAGCAATACCACTGCGCGCACGTCTTTGCGATTTGAAAAGAAAATTGAGTTCATGTGCTTCGTTCCCACCTCCAGCCCACACGCTACATGTCGTTCTAAGTCACCTAAGACTGTAAAAATTCTCAAGTTTTGTGGAACATTTATTGGATACTTCTTAATACATTGTATAATGCGAGTTTTCAGAAACATTGTAGTAAGTAAAAATTTTATTTGCATCTCATATACATTTTTTTTTGTTATATAAAAACAGTATGCGTGAGCCTGACAAGATGGCACAAAACAACGAACGTTTTGGGAAAAAAAGACTTCGACAGCGAAAAACAAACACAAAAACTAATAGAAGTATATACAAATAAAACAAAACTTGGATATAGATTTAGATCTGAGAAGAGAACAAACAGAAAGAGGAAGAAGAGATTAATATGGAGGTTTATAAAGATTAAGGGAAGAGTGGGTGGGGAGAGATGTTGACATGTCCATGAGAACGACTCATTCATCCCATGGTGGTGTAAGGGGTCCTCACACCTGAATACGATTTTTTTCCCCTCAACATTATTTAAAGCCCACGAAGGCATTTGCGGATACATACTTTTCTATAGTGGTGTCTTGTCAGGCAGATACGTACCTTCTATTGTTGCGTATTGTCAGGCTAACTATTCATTGTTTCTACCTTAAATTTTAACCCATCTGCTTGTAGTCTCAACCCACTTATATTAAATTTTATACATGCTTTCATAATACTTCTGATGGAAAAAGACTTAGAATCTACTGCTTTATTAAAAATACGAGACATTTTTTCCAATCCTATAATTTTTTGAGTTTTTTTAGCCCGTTTTTGTTCTTTTCGTTTTTGTTTTATTAAATCATTACTTAATTATTATTTTATCCATTGTAGGCTATAGTAAGTAATATATAATATAAATGTAATTCAAATACATTGGTTTATTTATTTATACTTTTGAAGGCATTAGACGATCCTTTACTTGTATATTAGTCAATTAATGAAGATATATTTTATGGTTATTTTTAGACAAATTGTTTCTGTATCTTGTATTGCGTTTTCTGTTGTCCTTAAATCGATTACACTGCATTGAAACAACGCCCACAGAAGTTTTCGCAGAATTTTCTTGAATTACATACATCTGGAAAAACGTCTTATCATATACAGAGCAGGTTCAGCTAAAACACACAAACACAGTCACAAACTCTGACCCACACAGAAAATATATACACACTCTCTAACACACAGAGACACAAAATACGTTTCTAACTCAATCTTTACAAACAAACCCTTGGACGGCAATCAATGGACGAATCTTAAAATTTTGAATATTTAGAAACGAAATTCCAGTTTGGAACGCCAAAAAAAATTTTAAAAAAAAATTATGTCTTAGTCTTTGTTGCGATATGACGAAGAGAGATTGAGGATAAAGAGAGGGATTGAGAGACATAGAGAGAAAGATAGAGAGAGAGAGTGAGTGAGAGAGAGAGAGAGAGAGAAAGAGAGAGAGAGACAGAGAGAGAAATAAGAACACATAACGTAACAGCTATTTAAGATATCTAAGTTCCCCATATCCTCCTCCTTTACGAAAACCTCAAATCGTAAAAGAATCTTCAAACAAAGTTAACATGATCCCATCATGAAGCACAAAACGAATCCTATGTGCTCAACTAGATCCCTATTATTCGTTTTTAAAAACAACAACAACAACAACAACCAAAGGCAGGGTGGTTCAACTTTTAACGACTGCTTTGATCAATCCTTTTCCCACCATTTATAATGAATACAAAATTAATATTTTAACATGTATCATCAATAAATTTATGAATCTTTCACAAAGAGTGAACGCATTATAATAAATGTCTCATGTTTGTAAAGAAAATATTTTTTGTAAATGTTATGACGCAATGAAATTAAAAAAAAAAAAATTCACCCACACAATTTCAGTTTTGTTATTAAATTTAGAATGTATGAATTTATTATTGATTATATTATATAGATAATTTTCAATAATCCACATATTTTTTGTAAAACCCATAGTTATCCAGTTGTTACTTATTTCATTCGTATACATAACAATCTTGAACCAGAAGGAATACGATAACATTGCCAACAGCCCAGTGTCCCTAACACACGCCGTGTTTGAAAATGTATGAAACAAAAGGGATCTGGTGTAACTGTGCTAGGATTCGTTAACCACAGCCTGCCTCGTCACGTTCATTGGCCATTCCATTGTAACGTCTTCTTTCTGCCTTCACGCTTGGATTAATTTTCTATTACGACGGAAATGTTGGGCGGCCAGAAAACAAGGATGGGAGGGGGAGGGAGGAATAATTTTATCATGCAATAACAAGATAAAATGCATGCAACATACGTAATACAAATGTATTATACAATAGGAAAAAATATATATACACATGGTCGATTCCTGACGTGTGTATAAGGGATCAACTCTAGGCCATCGATATTAATTTCTTTTAAGAGCACTTTTGTAAAGTCAGTAAAATTATGTACATATCTCCACTCCAGTGGCGTCACTAGGGGGAGGAAAAAACACACAATTAAATACGTTAAATGCGAAAACTTATTAAAAATAAAAAATTCAGTTAACAAAAAATAAAAAAATCAGTTAACATGTTGCAATAAAACAGTCCAAACAAAATACAATAAACAAATTAAGGGGAAAAAAAAGAAAAGACAAAGCCAAAAGGGGGGGGGGAGAGAGAATTTAAACGGTAAGACATGAAAGACGCGGCGTCTTTTGTTTTAAATATACTTTAAGAACCTTTTTTTTTCTTGAGTATAGTTTTTTTTTTTAAATCTTTCAACGCAAAGTTATTTACACACGAAAACATGTCAGTCTTGTCGATTTCGTATGAAACCATTTTCACTGATAGAGCGTACCTTCGGAAGCAGAAGTAAAGTTGATTTTATATAACTATAACGCCGATTAGAACCGCACCTGAGCAATTGCAGCGACCAATTTTTATCGTTGAAAAAGTCTGAAGATATAATCCGTTATATTCAAGTATTTTTATCTACAATTAATAATTCCACATCCTTGCAGTAGTAAACGTAAGCAAACGAAACCTTATTTAATTTTGTTAAAAGCTGAAAAGATAATGAGAATTTACTAGAATTTTTTTTTTTTATGAAAATGCCACGTAATGCTTCTTTGGGTTTAAATGATTCTTTAATAAATATTGACTTTAAAATTGAAAGTTACAAAAGTAAACTAAATTATACTTAAATTTTGGGTTCTATGGGTAAAGTCGTGAGGGGGTGACACCATTAGCTACCGCTCCGGATAAACACCCACCGTAGTGACGCCTCTGCTCCACTCTCGTAGTGAATTCATATTTTTTGTCGTATGGAACTGTACCTGCAGTTATTGTAAAAAATTAAAATTTTAAGTTAAACAATCCATTTATACGGGTCCAAACCCCAGTAAAATTTTAGAAAAATGTATAAAATATTTACTGAATTGTCTAAATTACTGGCGCTGGCATCTTCATATATTTCCCTGTTGTGCTATTTGATGTACATGTTAATTAAGAAAAAAAAAATATTTAAAGATTTATTTTCTGTTAAAAGAAAAAAAAATGCAATGGGATTCGAACCAATTTTTAAGGTACACACCCTTCAAGGGTTTCCAATAACTTCCAGGCTCACATTTCCCCAAACGTTTAGACCTCCATACATAAAACCCTTCCTGCTCACATACAACTCTTCCTACTCACATACAACCCTTCTTACTCACATACAACCCTTCCTGCTCACATACAACCCTTCCTGCTCACATACAACCCTTCTTACTCACATACAACCCTTCTTACTCACATACAACCCTTCTTACTCACATACAACTCTTCCTGCTCACATACAACCCTTCTTACTCACATACAACCCTTCTTACTCACATACAACCCTTCCTGCTCACATACAACCCTTCCTGCTCACATACAACCCTTCTTACTCACATACAACCCTTCCTGCTCACATACAACTCTTCCTGCTCACATACAACTCTTCCTGCTCACATACAACCCTTCCTGCTAACACACAAACCTTCCTGCTCACAAAAAACTCTTCCTGCTCACATACAACCCTTCATGCTCAAATAAAACCCTTAATGCTCATTAATCCCTTACAGAAATTTAATCTTTAAAATATGTTAAAACATATAAATGTAATAAATAACTTCCATTGAGATATCAGTCTGCCTAACAAAGAACCATAACTCACGGTACACCCCCCACCCCACTCCCACACACTTATTTCGCTCCACTTCTTTCTCTTTAAACTAATCATTGACTTTATTGTTTTTCTTTCATTCTAGTTCTAAGGAGTTGATTAAAAACTGTTGGAGGGTCCTCCTCCTCCGTTCAAAGCCGGTCATCAAATCTGACCATCTGACCCTGTCATACGCCGCTCGGTGTTTTTTGTGTGCAGTTCTCGTGTGGGATAGCGTCACACTCAAACGGCCCGGACGGAGTTAATCTCTCCTTCGGCTGATGTGGACTCCTCGTGTTGGAGAATAACTTTTATCCCCACTCCCGACGATAAAGAAGCCTGCAGGCGATTCCGGGGACGATCTTTTATTTCTTGACCACCCGACGACGGATGGCTAAGCGGCTTAGCTGACCAACAGCGAGAATGCCAAGCCGTCAGCACGAGAGGATTTTTCGAGAGGGATCCACCGGACGAGCTCCTCGAGCGATGTCGTCGCGTGACCGCTGGACCAGGTCACGGAGGGCCGTCCTGGCCGCTCTGTTGGTTATCTTTGCTGAGGCGGGTGAGTAGCAGATGTCTCCGCGTTGTCGCGCGGGTGTAGGTGTGGGTATGAGTTCTTTGTGTTGTATAGATTTATATGTGCAATATAGCCCAACTAATGAGGGATGCTCTTAATAGTATAGGTCTGTATGTGCAGGTTGTTTTGTTGTATGTTTTTTTTGATACCCTTGTGTGGTATCAGATCAACTCTGCCAACAGATCATCTCTCATGGTCTGTGGACGCAATTATCTTCTGCATAGAAGGAGCGTCTGTATATCTAAGATAAGAAGAAGATAATGTATGTGTTTTATATAGTCCCTTGTGAGGTATAGGCATGTGTCTTAGAGGCCATTATGTGAAATATGCATGTGTTTTATATACCATTGTGTGTTAAAGGCCTTTGTAAGTAGAACCTTGTTTTGGAGTATGTATGTAGATGTATACCCTTACACGGTGTAAGTATGCATGTGGAAGCCCCTTGTGTGATTTACTTCTGTGCTGTAGTGGTTCTTGAGTGCTAAAGATCTTGTTTGTTGCCACTTAAATGAAACAGGCCTGACTTTCCGCATTTTGTTAGGTAAAGGTCTGTGTGTTTGAGGATTTTGTGTTAAAATATTTGTAGATAGTGTTTGTTTCTGTGTTATGTATCTGTTTTCACCACCCCAAATTCTCCCTGCAAAATCAGCCTTAGTTAAGTCCATCACTTCTTGGTGACAGTTGTCCTTGTGTTCCTCCTAGATTAATGCCTATCTACTTGTACTGACCTATGTTCCCTCCAAGGTTCATTGGTCCGTGTGCTAAGTAAAAGAAAAAAAAAAGAAAAAAAAACTCGTGTGCAAAGTTGCACAGTATCCATTATTTGTGCAATATTTCACAAAAGTTGCTACGCGACAATTCTAAACGGCTGCGCGGCGTATGTCAGATATCCGCGCAGCCGCGCTGCTTAAAGCAAACATTGGTAATGACCACCATTATTTGTCCCTCGTCTGTAGCCATTAGTCTGTTACGTCCAACGTGGTCCAGGTTATGACGTTACTGTTGTGAATTATAAAAATAAAACTTTTTGTTATGTATTTTTAAAAATAAAATTGTGTGGGTTATAGTTATAGTATAGTTAATGTGGAGAGTTTGTAATCTCCACAAAATCCTGACGTATTTTCTCCCCCATGTAACATCACCATTTTATTGATACGGTTCATACATAAACTTTTTATTTCTCACTCTGACGATATACATAATCGTTATAACATGCCACAAAGGACAAAATGCCATAAATTGGACTTCTCGGTACGGTTGAGTTAATCCTCCGGAATATGGTATGAAAAATAATTATCAAATGTCTGTTTTGCTTGAAAACGACTTCTTCGATATACCGGTGCAAATGGCCAAGCTTGATGAAATTTTCAGAGGTTATTGGCTATAATTTCCCTGCTACTTAAGTACAGTTATCGTTTTGTATAGATCAAGTCAGTATTGAGTTAATTACTGTTAAAGAGACCTGATTTAGCACCATTTTCCTTATTTTTCTATTTTGTCACACGATCACGTGACCAGCGAGAGTACCTTTTGATTGGTTTACACTGTTTATACTGAATAACAACCACTCAAGAATCAAAACAGTTGGTAGCTCGGGGAAGGGGTCAAAATTTGAAAGACTCCCGGGCCCCAAATTAGTGTCTGAATTTTTTACACTAAACATTACGCAACCGCCATTTATGTACCCCCCTCCCCACAAGGAAGATAAGCCCCCGGACCCCTAAACCGCTACAAATTTCTAGCAACGCCACTGAGTCAAAAGACGCTGGCTACAAATACCACTGGACTACACACCAACACACCGTCATCAAATATTTAGTCCTGCTTTCAGGACTCTGCAAAATGGGAAGAGGTGGTCGTACATTAAAGCTTACGTACTATAATTTAAGGCTTATAACAAGAGGACAGCTTAAATAATTTCTTTGACGATAGGAAGTGTTGAGAGCGCTATACTTGTGATTCATCCCCTGCAATTTTCTGCACTTGAATTTGAAGAAAAACAAATCCCAGACCCAATGAAACAATTGATGAAATGTGGTTTCATTTGAAACAAATGAAAACAGGAAAGAAATGTCTTCACTAAAATTACAGAACGTAAAATAATAATACATTGAAATATACGTCGCAACACTTAAGTATTTTGTTTAAGTCTCGCTATGGGACTTAAAACTTCATAAAGAAAATATATCCAGGAAGGATTTTTTTTTAAAAATGAAACAAACAAAAACAAACAAGGTACCACGGTGTCGTGGGGCCCTCTGTAACACATGGAAATTTCCCTTTTAAAAAATGGGGGAAAACATTGACTTGATAACTTTTATTTTTAAAAAAATCAAGATAAACCGAAATCGAAAACATATTCTTTTTATTATACTTCTTTGTTAATACCCAAGGCGCGATAAATGGATATAATTCAAGACAAACATTCATTGGATTGATCGCTTTAATAAAAATGGAATCATTATATTTTGAAAATGTGCAGAAGTGAGGATACACAACTCATTTAGCAAACAGAATTTTAATTGAGTTAAAGAAGGCCAATGCTTTACAATTTTGTTCTAATAGATGTTCAATTTCATTATTGGAAAATTCATTTTGACAATTTTGAATGATTCGCTGCACAATGGTTTATCTTGGCTAGATTTCAATGTATTTTTAATATATTAAAAAAATATCTTTAAATTATAAGCAATTTTGAAATACATGTTTTCACTTTGAAGGTTGATGTAGGGGTAGGTAGGTAGATTATAGATAGATCGATATAAATATATATATATATATATAGATAGATAGATAGATAGATAGTTAGATAGATAGATAGATAGATAGACAGATAGATAGATAGATAGATAGATAGATAGATACATAGATAGATAGATAGATAGATAGATAGAAAGATAGATAGATAGATAGATAGATAGATAGATACATAGATAGATAGATAGATAGATAGATAGAAAGATAGATAGATAGATAGATAGATAGATAGATAGATAGATACATAGATAGATACATAGATAGATACATAGATAGATACATAGATAGATACATAGATAGCCAGATTAGATAGATAGATAGACAGACAGACAGATAGATAGATAGATAGATAGA
>MUZC01000085.1:556927-582081 GCA_002072015.1 Radix auricularia
CCCCCCCCCCCCCCCCCCCAAAGAACGTCACACTTTCAAACAAAAGATATATTTTTATTAACAAAATAATTAAAACATTATATAAAACACCGTGACGTCACATATGGCCGGACACCCCCCTCTCCTTTCACAAACTGTCACACTTTCTTACACCCCCTCATCCCTCTGGAGCGTGACGTACTTTATGGATGGCACAATAGAAGAAGAGAAAGGTTCTGATGAGTCGTAAAATACGCTTAAATTATTGTTTTAATAACACCATTCGTTTCGTATATCTCGTTTTAAACGCAATTTTCCTTGGGAATAATTGCGTTAAAATATTTGAAATGTCTGTGCTATCTGTTTGAGCTTGCACAAGCAAATCCTCCTGAACCATAGCAGATGGGAAGTTCGGGTCTTTTGAAAATGTATTCAGGAGGTCCCAGGGATGTTGAAGGGCAGCCAAAAAAAAAATAATAACGAAAAGGTTTACTGGATCACCTGGGGGAAAAAAATCCCGAAAAATATCAGTATTTTGTCAATTTCTCGAAAACCATAACATCTATCGGGTTGAAACAAACGCCAAACGATAACTTATATTACTTAGAACAATTTTGGAGAAGGAATTTTTGAATGATCACTGTTATTTCGACTTCTGTTATTTCAGCAGCAATTTTTAGATAGTAATTGGATCTATAAGTGCTTTGTTAAGTTTCAAAACTGTTGATTTGAAATAACTTTTAATGTTAGCTAAAATGATAGTTAATGGGGTTTTCCCGCTTTTTGAATGCTAATGCTAGATTGGTGCGCTGTGCGCATCATATTGACACATTATTGGTGTGATGTAGTGTGGGGGATATGACGTCATTTTTTGTTTACTTTTAGAATTACTGATTTGAAATGACTTTTACTGTAATCTAGAATGATTTCCTTTGAATAAAAAATCGGAAATTCTTTGTTGGAAATTGCGTTTAAATACACATTCGAGTTTTTAATAGATTTTACTTGTTTTTGTTGTTTGTTTTTTTTTTGTTGTTTTTTAAAAAATTTTTGAAAGCTTTATCGTAGTCCCAATCTGTGTGAAGAACAGAAAAAATTGTATTTTATAAACGAGCTGTTTGTCAACAGCTAGTGTAGTAAAGATGCAATGCCAGTTGAATTTCAATTTTTCAATATTATTTAGGGCCATCTTATAATTTCAAATGACTTCTTCTCGCCAACCATTTGATCGTAACCCTTCATCACAGTTTTGAATTTTATCTGAAACGAGCAACGAAGCCCGTCCAGGGATGTTCCGTCGTCATTTCGTAGCATGTTGCACCTCCCTTCCAACAGCCGTCTTGACCGGCCATACATTTTCATCGTCTCAAAAATACTATTCATTATAGTTATAATAAATAACCCGTAAAAACAATTTTTTTAAAACTATAAATCCCAACGCGTACCACTGATTTCTAGTTTTTGATTTCTACATGAAATTTTATATATTTGTTTATAAACTTATTAACATTAATTTAATTTGATTCCAAAAAAACCTTACTACACTAATATCCGGATACTATTCGGATCTGCGATAAGTATTTGCCAAATCCAGATAGTGGCGAAAATCTCCATATCCGGTCCGGATATCCGGCTGTCCACTAGATTATTACAACAGGAATAGCACTTAATTATATATGTTTATAATTATCTCTATATAAGAAATAATTGACTTGGGCCATCGCTTTCCATGTAAAATTCACTCTCTAATTACATAATTATAATTAGAGTTTTTAATTAATAACGAAATATGTATCGACACAGTATTAAACCAAATTTACAACTTTATTTACACGTTAAAAAAAACAAACCCCTTGCATCGTGTGACAATTATAATGATACATTTTTACGTACCTATCAAGTAAAGAAAGAGCCAGTAAAAAAGCCATAGCTCAATTTAACGTGCGTACACCAAAATGTGCGCACCGTAGTTTTACAAATAAAATATTTTTTAAAGCGCACCGCTCAAAATAAAGTCTCGGAAAAAAAATACTGTACAAAAACTAGCTCGCTTTGAACGTCCGCGTAAACTTGTTCAATATGAGATTATTATTTTTTTTCTGTTGGTTGTGGGAGTCTTTAGGAGTTTGAGGGACCAATCGCTATCGATAATCGCACAGAAAATTGCCTTTTCTTATATAGGATATTTACACCCCTCTTTTTATCTCAACTTCTTTATCTAACCCCTCAGTAATTGGCGATCTCTTCGTCAACCTGACCCAGTCTAACAACCATCTTCCACCAATCCACAAAACGACAAACATCTAACACCTATCCGCAGTCTGACAACCATATTCAACGATACAAAAACTGACAACCATCTTACTTCACTCCATAATCTGACAACCATCTTACTTCACTCCATAATCTGACAATCATCTTCCTCCACACATCAATCTAGTGGCCCCTTACTCCCTATCTGACCACCTGTTGCGATGTCCTCTTTCTTCTCGCCACCATACTTCCTCTTTTGTAACACAGAGGCCTTTCTTTGGGCTGACCTTTTTACGCTTCATGGAACTTCAATAATGACGTGAAATCAAGCGGCATAATTTGTATTCTACTAAAGATGGGCATGAAAGAGTTATCCATCAGTAAATTCTCAACCACGTCATTTAAGCCTTGATGGCTTTCAATATTTGATTGAATTTTAAAAATAATTTGATAATTTTTTTAACACGTCAACATTAATTAAAAATCCTAAATTTAACAACATTTTTTCTCCTGAATGGATTATTTAATATGCATTTTGAATGAAGGGAGTATAACTCACCAAAGTAAATGTTTTAGAAAGATCAGAATCTTTGTTATCCAATTTTATGCATCCCCCTCCTTGTAAGGTTCCTGGAATAGAATTTTAAATGATCCCAATTTGATTACTTTAAATGGGCTTTTAAGCATGAAGAAAAATTGCAGATTAAATATTAGTATTTCCGACTGTATTTTAATTAACTCTATAGTATAATTTAATTTTAAACACTCGGGTCAATATGTGACTTCACTTCTTTCTATTTTCATGTAGACAGCTGTTATTGTTTATAAGAGAGTTGAGACTTTAAGCGCTTATAGGGGTGAGTTTTAAAAAAAGGGTTTAAATTACATTAAAGAGTGAGGATTGTTTATAAGAGTTAAAAGATACTGTCAAAAGGCGATGTTTATAAGAGCTTAGGGACTGCAGGCGATGCAAAAATTAACTGAGAAAAAAATATTTTATTTATAGCTAACCAGAATTTGTGTGGAATGTATCAATCCATCCTCATATTATGTGTCAGGAAGATACACTGCCTGTTGCCCCACAAAGGCGAGGTTGGCAGCTGAACGGAAAACTCATTCATTTGAATCACCATTGCATTGGTTCTCAAACCATGTAGTTTCTAACGCCACAATCTGTCTTTTTTTTTTTCAAAATGCCCATGTATTACCTTAGCTTCGGGGGTTGCAAACCGTCCATAAAGATTTATCGTAAAATTGCCTGTCCGTAAAATTCCGTAAAAAAATTAAGACGTCCGTAATTTTTTTTTTTACAAAACTTGAAATCTCAAAGTTTTAAAAAATCAATAAATCAATTTTGTGATATCTATTTTCTTGAGTCAAATTTTAATTTTTTAAATTGTTTTAGTGGCATCCCGCACTCTATTAATAAACTGTAAGAGCTTTCTGGACAGCTAGGAAAGTACAAACTTTAAATCACGCGATAAAATATTTATTGGTTATCAAACTAAACTACAGCTGCAAAAATTAGATGATCCATTGACTTGAAAAGTTTTATCTAGATGTTCTTGCATTTTTAAACCAATGCAGTCGGTGCAATCCAGAAAAGAATGCCTATCAGCAGCGAAGTGCTTAAGCTTATGTCAGTACTAAAATCTACTAACAAAATATTGGTGGAACAGTAGGAAATTTTGGAACTGGCCCAGCTTTTTCCACAAATTGTGTCTCCAGCAGATTTTGATTGTTTAGAGGCCGAATTTATTGACTACAAAGTTACGAATTAAGCCAAAAGCAAGGCCGACGGAGGTTATGAGGCTTTCTGGCATCAAATTGGACAAAGGACTAGAAATATCGAGAACAAAGAGTACAGGATTCCGCTACTTTCAAAGTTTGCATTAACAATGTTGGCGCTTCCACAAGGAACAGCCCAAGTAGAAAACTTTTTTTTTTTAAATTTTATTTTATTATTTTTTTTTAATTATTTTTTTTTTAAATAGGTTATTGAAAACCAACTTGAGAAACTAATTGTCTACTCCAATGTAGGAAACTTTACTGACTGTGAGAAATTGACCTGGAAAAATTACTCCCGCAATGATCGACAGTGTAAATGTTTCTATGTATGATCATAAGCAGGAGGCATTAAACACTGTCACTGGTGATGAATGTCATACAAGAAACTAACGTTATAAAATATGAACATAGTAATAGATGCGTGCTCATATGGATACTTTACATTTTTTAGCTACAATGCTTGGATTATGCTTCATATTCGTTACTTTTATTTAAGGTCAACATTTTATGTTAAACGCGTCCGTAAAAAAATGTTTTTGTCCGTAAATTTTGTTGAGATTTCTTATATTTGTCCGTAATTGCCATTTTATTCAATTGGCAACCCTGCTTAGCTTTACCAATATAAATTTGTTTTGGAGATTTGTTAATGTTTCTCCAGAATGGAAAATATTTCATAACGTTCATGTTGAGCAAAAAATAAACAATTTATAATTTCCAAAAAAAAATTGATGATCGTCGTCTATTTCTTTCTGCTTCATATTTATTACATTTTAAAAGGAATACTATTTCTTTACTACCGATCGCGTTATTCTTAGTCTACATGGTCCCCTCTGTTTTCTTTCACGTTTGACATTCGGGCATTGTTCTCAGTTGAAATTGACCCGGACGATAATTAGTTGACTGCTAGGCTTGCGTATTGGTGTGACCCTTGACCCCGAGCCGAGTCAGGTTTGAAACAAATTAAATCCACTTGGTCAGCGGCACGTCCGGTGGAAAAAAAGAGAAAGACTTTTCATTATCCACAGATCCACGGTCGCAATTTTCAGCGTCGTCTCCCTGAACTTTTGACACCGACCGACACAGCTGCTGCCCCCTGGATAAAAACATTTGCGACCCCAGGCGTGCCAAAGGTCACGAGGAACACGTGCTCGTGCATCGTCTTCGAGGCTGAAATTGATTTTTTAATATTTTTTTTTTTGTTAGTCAGTTTTAATCTAATTAACATCCAACGATTTCAAATTATCTGTAGACTTAATGATTCGGATGTCAGTGTTTATTTAGTTTGATCTCTGGAATATTTTTAAAAAAAAAAACAAAGTCCTACAACTACTTCAAGGGTAGAAGGATATAATTTTTGGGGGGCGTATACACGTCGTTAATATGGGCTTTGAGTCATTCGTTTCGAATTCATTTAGGAAATTTTCTGTGGAATATTACTGTGATGAAGAGGCGATTTAATAGTTTTACAAAAAGGAATTTTTATTTAAAGGTTTTACCAATAGTTACTTTCAAGAACAGACAATGCTGGACTCACGAATCATTTCAGTGGGTTTACTTTAAGACTGTCCATGAGGCTTACCTCAAAGTGTAATTTAAAAGACTGTTTTTTCATTTCCACATTTATATATACTTCTTACTTTTTGATGTCTGATGCTTAAATCAGTGTATCTCGTCAAAAATGTTTGTTTGTCCCCTCTCGTAAATAGTAGAGTCTTCGAGATGAGATCAGGATGTTCTTTGGGTATAGCACTGTCTTCTGAAGCCGTGGCCATAACAAACATTAATGGCCATTGTTAGCTCTAATATTTGTTTTTCTTGCTCAACACTTCGTTTCGGATTCTCTGCATGGTGTTTAAATTTGCTAAAGAGGAAACTGTAAGCTGTTGAAGACTTTATTTCAAAATTAAAATTTGATTGTTATTCCAGTCCAAACTGAGGTAATTAATTATGAATTTTAAATAATATATGACTTATTGTTTATAAGTTGTTATAAACAAATTTTGAGGCGGAAGCACTTTCTTACCACGATGAATATCTTTAAGTTAAAGCTTCAGGTGATGTCTGTAATTTCTTTTTTAAAGTTTCTTTTAAAAAATGTTTTTCTCATCTCTTACCCTATAACTGTACACAAAAATTAATCCATTAAATAAACACAACGTTGCTGCCAAACTTTGTTTCCCCCTTATCGGTCAAACATCTTGTCGTTGACAAGTTCAAATCAAAGGCAACAAATCCACACGACCAAACAAAACAAATCAAAACAAAAAAAAGGGAGTATCATAAACAAACACATGCAATTAATGTAAGCTCATCGTATTGGCTGGCAATTGTGAGCTTCGAGCTAAAGGCTTTCAGATTTAGCTCCTTGCTATGGGCTGGCAGTTTTTAGGTCCTTGCTAGAGACTGGACGTTTTTTTTAGCTCCTTCCTAGAGGCTGACAGTTTTTTTGCTACTTCCTAGAGGCTGACAGTTTTTAGCTCCTTCCTAGAGGCTGACAGTTTTTTTGCTACTTCCTAGAGGCTGACAGTTTTTTAGCTCCTTCCTAGAGGCTGACAGTTTTTTTGCTACTTCCTAGAGGCTGACAGTTTTTAGCTCCTTCCTAGAGGCTGACAGTTTTTTTGCTACTTCCTAGAGGCTGACAGTTTTTAGCTCCTTGCTAGATGCTGGCAGCTTTTTAGCTCCTTGCTAGAAAATGGCAGTTTTGAGCTCCGTGATAGAGGCTTGCAGTTTTTAGCTCCTTGCTAATTGCTGACAGTTCTGAGCTCCGTGCTAGACGATGGCAGTTGTGATCCGTGCTTATCGCTGGAAGTTTTTTTTAGCTCCGTTCCTGGAGGATACTCCCTGTTATTTGCATACACGACGGTCAAAGGTCCGTGCACGTCACGTCACGGTTGTCAGGCCGCGGCACCCAGACAAGGGTCTTACCGACCCGCGCCGACTTAGCAGGGCGGTGCTGAAACGTGCATGTCAGCGGCGAGCACGGGCATTTTGTTTGAGATTGTCTGGGGTTGGGGGTGGGGATGGTCTTTATGCCATTGATAACTATGAGATAATCCCAACATGATAAGGATTAGATTAAAGGAGCTGGGCATGATGGGGAGGGGGTGAAATAAACGAGACAACAGCCTCTCAAGGGATTTTTGGTTCGTCCTTATTCTTGGGCATGCATTCCTGATAAAGATACATTGTGTACCGCGGCGAAACAGGGACATGGAAACACCCACTTTAGAATTTTCTTGAGTTTATATAGTTAAAGTTTTACTATGGAATATATACATTTAATTTTTTACATAAAAGTGGGTTCGTTTTATTATCGAAACAATGTAAAAAAAAAAAAGATGTTCCTTTCTATATTAAATAAATAATAAAATAACAGGTATTTGCCATAATTAACCTGTTCTCATCTTGCAGGCATCAACCATTGTAAATCTCACGAATGGTGGTCTGATCTTTTTTAATAAAATGAATGAAATAAAATTACTTCGTTAAAATAACTTTTAAAATCATTTTCGTACTTAACCCTCCATGTAAAGTGCTTGCGTGTAGATCCGAGCAGTAGGCGAGCACTAGTACAATCATACAATCATACAATCATACAATCATACAATACTCGCTCGGCTAGTCCGAATTTTTGAAACCTCGTTTTGAAACATCAGCCTTTATTTTCCTTAAAGTTTTTTAAAAAATTATTTTAAAAAAGCTATGAATTTTGTCTCATCTTTGACACATAATTTTTACGTTTAATTTTCATGATCTTGAAAAAAAAAATTAGGATATAGACTACAATTTAAATTTAAAACAAATTATTAATAACCCTGTTATGTAATTTTCCGACCGCTATTCATGTAATCCTTAGTCTATGAAAGCACTTGCCGACTATAGTTACTAGCAGCTTTCATTTGTCACTGATTTGATATCATATTAGTGATATTTCTCAATCATTTTAAACTAATGGCGTAGCCGGGACAGGTCTACTTCTCCCTCCGGGTTTGGAGGGTCAAGAGTTTTCGGAACTTTCCAAAAAACAAAACAAAAACAACACAAATTTTTAAAATTATATGAGGCCCTCTATGTTAGGAAAACAAAGCAGCATCTCTGTTTGACCGCCAACCGGCCCTAATATTATTTTTACCTGTAATTAAAAGATAAAATCAAAACACTCTAGATTATGTAGGTATACGTTTGTTTAATCTTCGTTGGAGAAAGTTCATCACAGAATTATGTAGGAAAAAATTGGATTCGTAAATTTTAATAAGAATTTTATTTAAAAATTAATCAAAAGATTCAAACGTTCTCTCTCCCCCTTTCTCATTTTCATTTCTTTCTTTCTCTCTTTCTCACTCTCTTTTATGTGTATAATGACCATCACAACCCCCCCCCCCCCCCNAAAAAACAAAAACAAAAACAAAAAAAACACACATAATTTCAAAAATTTTGGTTAGTCATTGCCAAGTTGCCTCTCATTTCATATCTGCTCCCAATAACTTGTCCCATGACAGTAACCCCCTCATTCCATCTCTGAACTTCACCACCCTTACAGCCCCCCCCCCCGGCCTAGGGTAACTTCTAGAGAGAGAGAGAGAGAGAAAGATGGCAGCTACCATGGTTGCGTAATTTACTGACATCGATTTGGTGCACGTCCCAGAAATAAGACTTTAAAATGATGGGTCGTGCCCCTGTCCCCCAACCCCCACCCCTCGAATCCTTGTGGTCTAACCTGCGTAAGACACTGCCCTGTTCCGATTCTGTTGACGAAAAAGGGGTGGGAAAAGGAGGGGGGGAGATTTTAGGGTGGAATGTAAAAAAAAAAAGAGGAGGGTTAGAAGAGGCATGACATTGGAGGGATGGTGAAGTTTGATCAACATGGCGAGATTTGCTAGAAGGGGCTCCTCGATGAAGAGAAGAGATCACCAAATGAGAAGAAATAAAAAACCGCAATAAAAAAAGGATTGGAGAAATTTTGTTATAAAAAATATAAAGCTAAAGGCAAAGGAAGGACAACATGAGATGAAAAATAAAAAAAGAAAAATTTTAAAAAGGAGAAAGAACAAATTTAGATATGGGATTGAGAGTTATGACTGTTTTCTTTATAACAATGTTTTAGAAGAAGATCAAATGTCATGAAAAACTCAGGAAATGTGTGAGGGAATGAGTAGGAAGTTAAGGAAATGCAATATTGGTGCTGAGAAAGGGCAAGGAATGTTTAGGGAACGAAGGAACAAAGTCTACACATATGGATGGTTGGAGTGGCTTCAAAAAGTGTTTTTGTTTCGGACAGAAAGATGTGTAGTGGGATTGGACAATCGTTCAATGGGAATGGAAAGTCGTTCAATGGGATTGGAAAGTCGTTCAATGGGGATGGAAAGTTGTTTAGTGGGAATGGAAAGTTGTGTAGTGGGAATTGAAAGTTGTTTAGTGGGAATGGAAATTTGTTTAGTTGTAATGGAAAGTTGTTTAGTTGTAATGGAAAGTTGTGTAGCGGGAATGTAAAGTTGTGTAGCGGGAATGTAAAGTTGTTTAATGGGAATGGAAAGTTGTTTAGTGGGAATGGAAAGTTGTTTAGTGGGAATGGAAAGTTGTTTAGTGGGAATGGAAAGTTGTTTAGTGGGAATAGGGAGATACAATTTTTTCTAGGAAAAGAAAGTTGTTAGCTAAGGAAGGAAAGTGTTTACTTGTAAGGGAAAGTTACTTGTTATGTGAATCAATATTTTTTTTAAGAGATTATTTGAGATAAAAATTGTTTTGAAATAAATATTTATTTGTAAATATGGAAGAACTTTTCATGAAAATTATTATTTAAATTTAAAACGTAAAAGGGAATTAATTATTTTTCACAGGATGCAAAGAAATAGACCACCAATAAGTCTTACCCTAAATGGGGACTTATCTATTCATTAACACTGTAATGTGCTATATATCAACAATGACTTTTGTGAGGCTAGGAAGCTGGTAAACGTGAGGCCTCTAGAAACATATTGTATTTATACGGGGTTAACCCTACTATTGACAACAATCACTGACAAGTGAGGCTAGCAGGCTGGTAAACGTGAGGCCTCTAGAAACAGATTGTATTTAAACGGGGTTAACCCTACTATTGACAACAAAAGCTAGCAGGCTGGTAAACGTGAGGCCTCTAGAAACAGATTGTATTTAAACGGGGTTAACCCTACTATTGACAACAATCACTGACAAGTGAGACTAGCAGGCTGGTAAACGTGAGGCCTCCAGAAACATATTGTATTTAAACGGGGTTAACCTTACTAGTAAACACCAATCACTGACAAGTGTCACGACACACTCTCCGAAGAATTCATGGGATAATGTTCATATAACTCTCAAAACATCGTGACTGGCGGTCACACACAACAAACGACTGGGCAACCAATTAAATCAAAGCCAAGACTGGACACACAAACACTGAAAATCAAACCGTGAACGGACATGCCGTGACGTAAGTCATGATGTCTGATGCAAATGTTCGGATTGTTCGTGCTCATTAGCCAAACGACCATACAGTTACTGGCACTCAAAATTGTTTCCTGACGACAAACTACCATACCGCCAACCACCACCCCCATTTTATTTTCAAGAACCCATCGCGGAGCGGTCGTATCATGTAATATTTTAATGGCAATATTTCAAATCACGATTGTCCTATTACCGCGAACTTTCCCCGGGGGCAGTACAATTCGTGACAGGTCCTAAAAGACCACGATTTTTGTGCCTAGAGCGCCACGGCATCAGATCATGCCATTGTAATGCATTATACACTAATTTGAGAACAATGAAAATCACTTGAGTTCTTAGTTGTCACGAAGTATGGTAGAACATAAAACGATCATGTCACAACACAAGGAGGTCCTTGAAATTCTGAACACAGTGACTTATAGGACATCCCTTCTCTCAATCTTAGAGGTGACTTACAATCTAAACAGTCAAACATAAGATGTCCCAGCTCCCAATCTTAGATGTGACTTACAATCCAAACAGTCAAACATTATTTGTCCCTTCTCCTAATCTTAGAGATCATTCGCAAGTGAAGTTTGGAGATTGCACCGTTATTTAGATTACAAACCTATTGTAAAAAAAAGAAAATTAAATCTTTCAGTTATTGATCTACATATAGAGTCTATTTGCATCATAATTTGTACATTGAATTAGATGCTTTATTATTATTTTTTTTTAAAAATTAGTTATCTGATGTTTTTCATAATTTGTTGTATTTTATCTTTCGATTAGATGCTGTATTTTAGCGTTTGTGTTAGCTTCTAAATGTATAGCTTACGCTAGCTGCTGCATGCATTAGAAGCTTCGATTTAGCTGCTGTTTTTTTTTATCTTTGATTTGGGTATTTGTGTATCTTTGAGTAAGCTGTTGGTATTATTATCTAATTTACCTGCAGTGTGTCAACTTCTTCAGTTTTGACCAAAGTAGTTTCCTGCCGTCCAACCATGTTGTCGCCTGCTTAATTTCTTTTCGTCTGTTGCTCCTTTGGTCCTTCAAAAGTTCATCGCGAGTCTTGCCGCCGGCGCGAGACGAGTGCCATTTCATACCACACATCGAGTTCTCATTTTAACCATTTTGTTGGGCTAATTACGCACCGGCAAGGATTCCGGAGGCCTCCCAACGGGTCCTTCAGCCAGCCTCGGGCACAATCAGGCGTTGCGGGGTCGGCTGTGAAGGCCCAAACTGAGCAGTCGACGTCTGGCCTCAGTGTTTCTACCCAACAAGACCTTGCATTGAGTGTGAAAGTTGTTTTTGTGTGTGTTTATTTTCGAAAAAAAAAATAAGTTGAGGGGTGTGGTGGAGAGGTTGTGTGGTGGGGTAGGGGGAGATTTGACAAAACTAAGCAGTCGACGTCTGGCCTCAGTGTTTCTACCCAACAAGACCTTGCATTGGGTGTGAAAGTTGTTTTCGTGTGTGTTTCTTTTCGAAAAAAAAATGTGAATGGGGGGGTGTGGTGGAGAGGTTGTGTGGTGGGGTAGGGGGAGATTTGACGAAACTAAGGAGGCTCGTCTAACAAGTTCCAACAAATCATGCATGTGCTAAACAGGCCTTTTTATGGCAATGTTAATAATCTGGTTTGTAGGGTTTGACAAAAAGAGTTGTTTTTTTAGACTTAGGGATCAAATTAACAGCAGCAGAGGTTAATTATTCAGCCCGCACTTCCATCAGTTTGTGCATGCTACACATTAAGGCCACAAACTATAGCCTTACGCATCAATCCATCAATATGCACTTTAACCTACACAGCTGCAACGTCACACATCAATCTTCACCCCGTGTTGCAATGCATTTACCCATTTTTTTTAGAAAAGTGTCTAAACTTAATGCACCAACCATATAAGCTGGCGATTTTCGCAGGATGTGTCAACTAATTTTAAAATTTATTTTTTTCCGAAATATATACACATTTATTTGAAATGTATGAAAGCCGGGGTAAATGTATTTAAAGGAATATATATTTCTAGATGACTAAAAATAATACATTGATTTAAAAAGATGCCCACAACAATGCCATAACAAGAATAAGTAAGTTTCTCATATTTCATGAATAAGGAATTAAATTCAGCTCTTATTTGCTGCTTGAGCATCGTTACATGTCTGTTTATTCTTAAAGAAGCAGACTTTGAAAATGTCGCATTCTATGGTCAATCAACGCTGAGATTTGTTTCGGCTATGCTCATTTTGATTGTAGTTAAACACGTCCAAAAATAAAGATATCAAGTTGACCGCATATAAGTCTGAAGGTTAAAAAAAAACTTTGACAAGGAGCAACGTGTCTAATTGCTTGTCACGTGCTCCAAATAACCAGTTCATTGCTTCTTGCTCAAATTTGTCAAATATAAGTACCATGCTATCAAAGCCCTCCCTTCTTGGCGAGATAAAGGTTTGTTTGCAGGCTGAGATCAGATTCATTGGAACGGGACACTGAGGTCTACAGAGGGACGGCTAGTCATTGGTGGTATAGCATACCGAGGTCTACAGAGGGAATGATAGTCGATGGTGGTATAGGATACTGAGGTCTACAGAGGGAATGATAGTCGATGGTGGTATAGGATACTGAGGTCTATAGAGGGACGGCTAGTCGTTGGTGGTATAGGACACTGAGGTCTATAGAGGGATGACTAGTCGTTGGTGGTATAGGACACTGAGGTCTATAGAGGGACTGCTAGTCGTTGGTGGTATAGGACACTGAGGTCTATAGAGGGACTGCTATTCGTTGGTGGTATAGGACACAGAGGTCTATAGAGGGACTGCTAGTCGTTGGTGGTATAGGACACTGAGGTCTTTAGAGGGACTGCTAGTATTTGGTGGTATAGGACATTGAGGTCTACAGAGGACGGCTAGTCGTTGGTGGTATTACTTAATCCAAAAATTGAAAAATTCTTGTTCTGAAGTATAAAGATTATCTAACATATACATTTTTAATATTGTTGAGTTTTTTTTGTAGGCAGTCTTTTTCAGATACGTTTTAACTGAAGTTGAAAAGGACAAGACTTTTGAAAAGTAAATTATTTATTTGAGATGATTTTAAACATATGTGAATGTGGTCTAACGAAAGGCAGCTGTATGGCTTGATGTGATGATTCAATCGTTTCAGCATGTTCTAATTTATCGGTGTCACTAGTTAGTGTTACTGATTGCATATCACCATTATTGTATGAAATACGGTAATATAAAATGAAGAAAACAACCAAACAACAACTTTCAATTAGAGAAGGAACTTTATTAACAACCCCGCTTTTTGCTTTCCCCCATTATCTTACTAATAACTTTGATCAATAACTTTGCGGAGCTAAAATAATGAATTCAAGATATTAACCACAAGATGGAGCCTATTTACCGTGTAGTGCACATGGACTAAGCCTGCTTGTTAAAATAAAATGTGTGTTTTAACTTGCACCTTGGCTTCCTATTTATTTAAATCAACATTGTTTTTATTATGAAGAAGTAAAGCAAATAATGATGTTGCTAGGAACATTCTATTATCAAAACTTGTTTAATTAATCATTATCCTCCGTGTGGGTCCATCTTGACACATACTGCGGGTGCCCGTGACCGCATTACGTTACGTTGAACGCAAAGACCAAAGCGTGTAAACAATTTGCCAGAAGCTTTTAACACTTAGCGCCTATGCGTAAAAGCCGACAACATTTACAGGAATGCACGTATACACGTTCCTAATGAACATTCATCTAATGCACGTATACACGTTCCTAATGAACATTCATCTAAAATCTAATGCATGTAGCAAACGTTTGAAAAATTCTGTTGAGTCCCGATACAAGACATATCTATATAGAGGATTATTCCTCTGGGAAAAGTAAAGGGTGGCCTTTCCGAAATAGAGGCACTTTGTAAAGTGTCGCCGCCCATGTGTGTCTGACGCGTAATAGCTGTCCTTTCCCTCCTGGAGTTATAGCTGACGTTTGAAAATTTAATGATCTTGCCGTCTCGTGGGGGCCAGGACTCTGGTTGATTTAAATCTTATACAACACTGTACTCGGAAACGTTCGGTCTCTTGTACCCCATAGTCTGAAAATAAAAACAAACAAACAACAACGTTGAATACATTCTAACTCTGTTGAGAAAACAATGACGTCTTTGGCTAAAATATGTTGTGAAGTAAATTAAAGTCATGACTTCGTATACAATCACTTGTTTCATGCAAAGGTTGATGGCTTTTTTATAAATTTGGTACAAAGTGTCTCCAATAGTAAAAAAAAAAAAAAAACTCGATATTCATACATTGGACATGACATTTTGCATAAAGTTTATAGTTTAAGATTATCTTTCAAAAAGCAAATGATAATTTGTTTCCCGGACATGACTATTTGTACACAGAGAATGGCTATTGCTGTTCAGGAAGCAACCATTTTCCCTACAGAATATATGAATCTTTGGACATGACGATTATATTTTAGTGACCTTAAAACATTTTCTAAACATTTTCATTTCTTAGCTGTCATTGCCTTTCGGCACATGCTAGGCAATAGACCATAAAAAAGATCAGACAAAGTTTTATATTTGTGGCTGGTTGGTTCTGTGCCTCGTACGTTTTTAAATGGATTTATGGATCTCGACCAAACTTGGCACATGTATCCATCATGATCCAGATCGAAATCTAGAGGGGTTTATGAACTTTACATCCTCTACCGTTTGGGGGCGGGGTAAATTTAAAAAAAACTCTTATAATGAAACATATTTTTAACATTGGCTACTGCGTGGATGGATCTAAAGCAAATATGACGTAACAAAAAACATGAAGGTAAAATTAAGTCCTTCATTAAAAGAGACCTCAAGTTATTTTTCTTATGTAAGCAATGAAAAAATTATATCTTTTAACACCAGGAAACAACACTAACAAATTACACATGAAAAGACAAGAGTCAAATCTAGTAATTATACGATTTATAGTACATGAAAAGTACAAGGGAAGAAACGGTTTTCGCATTTATGTAGTTTTGAGATATTCAAGTCTTAAAGTTCAAAATTATAAATGTTTCTTATAAATAAACTAAGTAGATTTTAATTTCTATTAGGATCAGATACATAGTATGTTCATAAAACCTCATTCAGAAAATACTATTGTTGATCCTCTTTCAGCTGCAAGGGATAACTACAAAAAATAAATTTAAAATGTCACACAGCCGTTCCTTCCCTTGTACTCTTCACATACCATCAATGTTCTCTTTAAGCTGCGCGGCTGCGTGGAATCGGTCAAATATCTTACCAATGCCACGCAGCAGTTTAAAATTACCGCGCAGCAAACAATTTAAAATATTTCACAAAAAATTGGATGCCGTGCAACTTTCCATACGAGTTTGTTCACTTTGTACATGGAAAAGATCATGGTTATTGACATGTCCTTGAAAAGAAATTTGGCAGCTAAATATGTGTCTAACCGTCCTGCGGCAAATTGTTAGATCTTTTGACGAATGAATTTACCGACCACTCATGCCTTACATCGTAAGGTGGCGTTTTCGGGGGCCTGGAGACATTTTCTAAAAGCCTAAACTTAGCAAACGTACTAGCCTGGAATTTGTTGTAGAGACTAAGCATTCAGGGTTTTTTCTTCTCTTCATGCGCATTGTGTGTTACAAAACTTTTAAAAACAATTTTGCGAAAAGTAACCGAGTGGTTATTGAGGAAATCCACTATTCAATTTTAAAGGTTTGTATCGTCTTTAAAGCAACCAAAACATGTGATCCCCCCACCCCCACCCTCACCCACGCACTCATCCTCCCGCCATCTGGTGGAATAAAACTTGTCGTCGTGGCCCGGGTTTAAGTCCTTGTCGGCTGCTATGGGTGACCGGCGGGTCCTCGTCCCCTCGAGTAGCACAACAGGATTAATGGCAAGAAGAAAACGCCCGATTCCAGTAATCGCCGTACCGGTGAGCCACAAAGTCAAACAAACAGATCCTGTAATCCGATGGGTCTTTCTACCGTCTCGGCCAATACTCTGAATATTTATCATAATATGAACAGCGAATGTCCACCTTAAACTCGACTTATTTTGGGTTTGTTTCAGTGCAAGGAGGTGAGTGATAACTTTCTCTCACGACATCAATCATTTTTAGTTTGAATCTCTGGTTGTGTGCTTTCGGCACATTTATTGGGCAACTGAAAATGGAAGGTACCATTTTAGGGCTTGAAGACAGCCATTCGTTTTACTTGAGTTTTGTATAAGATGACTTCAATAATAAAATTTGTATCGATCGGCCTAAAAGTGTCCGCTACTACAAATACAACATTTAATCTGGCATACCACCTGGTAATCAAAATTAAAATGATCATTTAAGTGAAGTTCACACATTCTCATTGAAAGTTTATTAGCTGTAAGTGTGAACATCAATATTATTGTTTAATCTTTTTGTAAAAATTTTCAGTCCCTTGGAATTATACCAAACGTGTTTTTTGTCAGGGTATGAGAATCACTGACTGAATTTGTTGTAAAATTGTTGTGAAAATGTTGTGAACTGTGTTCAGTTAAACTGACAATTGAATGTCACGCCATGACTTTGCAGAGTTCGCCCAGGGGCTATATATAGTGTGAGACGGAGCAGGGCGAGAGAGGAATGTGGATACTGAGTGGAGTAGCGGTCAGCGTGTGTGTGCGGTGGACGATAGGCCAGTGCAGTGCGTGTCATACATTTTATCGAGGTGGCTCGAATGTGTGACACTCAGTGAGAATAGAAACTGATGTGGAATAAGCCTGTGTTGGAAATACTGGATGGCTGGATTGATATTATGGTGTTACGGCAGCTGTTGTATTACTGAAGCAGTATCTATACATGAATTGTTACCACAATAAAGAATCCTGTTATTTTGACAAGAGTCGAGACTTCTGTCTTAATTATATCCAGAACCCAGAACGCAACATTTTTCCCCTTAAGAAATAACGGGAAAATGATTATCCGGGTAAAAAATATTTTTCAATATGCTCTAATCATTGTTTTGTAATTGATTTCACCCATTAGCAACATTTGCACATTGGCAATGTGATACTAAACATGTTTCTGTTTTTTTGGCTCCTCTCAATAACTTTCTTAGAGCTCAGTAGCTGTGTTTACTACAAATTTACAAGGGAAAAAAACGTGACAATTTACAGTTATTGTTCAATTCGATCACTGTATGGTAGCAACTATTGTATCAACATACGCAAGTATCGCGCGGTGTGCTGTGGCTACTCAATATCCTACATTTGAAACAGACAAGATTAGCCCCGAGCCTAGTGTTCTTAATGGGCTTTCCCGAAGACCCTCTCAGCTATCCAGCCCCCCAAACCCCCTATGGGACATAACCGCTGAGAATCCCCCCTCCTCCGGAGCGGTCACTGCTGAAGCGGCAGCCCTCGCATCAAGGACACAGAGTTAAAAATACCTCCCACTAAAGAGACATCACAGGATGGATGGAATTTACCCTACTTTGACTCGCTACCACTTTGGCAAAACGGGGGGTCATTAATTACCAACCTAGTGTGTAGCCCCCTCTGGAAGGTTTCCTCAGACCTGGCGTCCGCTACATTCTTTGCGGTACATTTTGCAAAATCCGTACTGGCGCTCCTGGCCCTAAATCGGCACTGCTCAATGGCGTTGCTGGTAAAATGAGAGAGACGAAACGGTCGCCTCGGAATAACCCGACCCTCGACGGGTACTTGCGGTTTTCATCATCAGCATTGCATCTGATGCTCAGCCTAAGATCCGCACAGCGACTGTAATCATATGTGACTAGCACCTGACACATCGGACTTCGCATTGCCTGCCAGGAGTTGTTGGTTTCGGGTCGGGGTCAGCTCCGCAACCCTACTCGTCTGTAGAGTCACGTAGAAGTAGACAGCTATGGCTATCGCAAGTTATGCATGCGTAATATATCATTTTGACGCATACAAGTTTCAGTTGGTCATATTCCAAAGGAAGGCGTATACTAAACAAAATGTTTCGCGTCCTAATAGGAAATATACCGAGTTGGACTTATTCCAAAGCAAGCGTATACCTTTTTTGTTTTGGACAAATCTAGGGGAAAAAGTTGTGGGTGGGCCGGCTTACGAGCGGGTCATTGGTGATTTCTGCATGTACATGGTATATCGGTGTTGTTATTGTAGGTCATCAAGGTCCTTGCTCTATATTCTACCGCCATTACATCATAACGTTTCAACAGCCTATAGTCTCTTTGTTTCATCTGAGTGGTCGCTTGAGCCTTTCTTCACACTATCCACTTAGTTTCAGTAACTGCCTTCCTTTAGCGCAAAAGTGGTTGCAAGCAGCTTTGGCTAGTGCTTGACAAAGTTCACTGTAGAACCGCCGGTTCATGTACACAAGCCGTGATTCCTCCTCAGACATTACACGCCGATCTTCTATCGTCATAGAAGCCAACTCGAAACAAAAGGGCAAGCTTCCGTATGAACAAAAGCCACGTCAGTGCTGATTAAAGAATCGAATTATACACTTTGTCGGCTGACGCATAGTTATTGTATAGAATGCCCAAGTGTGAAGTTTTAAAAAAATAATAATAATAATAAAATTCCTACTTTGCCTGCTAATGTTTTAGTCATTCTATGTAAAAATACGAAGACATTCAGAATTCAAGGTTTATTAAGGCTTTTATAAAAGCTCGAATACGTCAATAAGACAGTTTCTGAATCTTATAGTTGCCTATCGCTTATAAACCCATATAGTTGAACCCAAACAAGTGAACCCCATACAGTTGAATCCAAAATACACAGACTTGGACTGCACTAAAATTTTCAATAAAATACAGATGTTGCAGTTTTAAAAAAAAAACAGTACTGAAAAAGATTTTTAATGTTATTGATAACTTGGTCAAAACTATATGAAACCAATGTACCAAATCTTTTATTAATCAAGTTCCATATAAAGTAGTGAAGATCATTAAGAAAGTTCGTTCCTCCTCTCCTATACGGTGTTTTTTTTTATAAGTACTAAGGCAGGGCCGGCTTAAGGCATAGGTTGCCTAGGGCTTCACACAAGAATCTTTCCATATTATTATTTTTATAAAATTTTATTACATTTAGGGCGACCAAATTCACTTTCCGTAGGGCATCTATTTCCCTTAAGGCCGTATTAAGGCTCATCTTTCGACTTTTCCTTTTTCTTTTATTTGTCTCTTCAGAATTAGTTTTTAAAGGTAAAGTAGGTAATATAGCCTTGACGAAACGTTTTCATTTCCATATTTATTTGTTCATTGATTTTTTTTTTTTACATTTATTTTGTCGACATTGTTGTTTTCATCCCACCAATCGTTATTTGCATCTTGTATTTTGAAAACCCACATAATTAAATACCAATTTAATTTTAGCTCCTCTATCTCATCATAATAAGGACTTTATCAACTCCACTCTATTATTTCAGAAACATGTGATTGGCCAAGAGAAAACATGTACTTAAGACACTCACTTTTATTACATTAAGGTCATGGTAAATGAAACACAACAAAACACGCGGTTGTGAGGAGTTAGAATATTATTAAGACAATATAATACATAGATAAATTGTGGGAAAAAAGAGAGTGTGTGTATGTGTGTGCGAGAGAGAGAGAGAGAGAGAGAGAGAGAGAGAGAGAGGGAGAGAGAGAGAGAGAGGGAGAGAGAGAGAAGAGCGAGAGAGAAAATAGAGAGGAGGGGAATTGTTAGAAAGTAAAAATAAAGAAAAATATCGTTTGAGTTTTAAACATACTAAAAAGACTAGATTAGTGTCTTCAAATAAGATAGAGAGGGACACAGTGATTAAACGAGAAAGAGAGAAAGAAAGAGGGGAAGAAAGGAGAGAAAGAGAAGGAGTGAGAGAGAAAGAGCGCGAGAGGGGAGAGAGGGAGTGGAAGACAAAGGGAAACCTTTAGAGAAATATAAAGTAAGAGACGTTGGAAGTGAAGAGTTATCGCAGCTGAAAGCTCAAGACCTTAAAGGAGGCCCAGCAAACCACTGGAGACACCTTGTTGAAATATAGAGTATAGCTGCAAAGTGTTTGAGGGGATAAACATGGAGGGTATAATATATCATCGAACGTAACTGAACCCTCAAATAGCGAAAAGGGATCAGTGACCAGAGGTCGCCCGCACCCCCCCCCCTTACACTCACAGCCCACCACCTCACCGCTTCCCACCGTCGTTGCATCCCCTCAAATCGCCATTAGTTGACGCGTGGAGACAGCGGGGGCCAATTTGCAAAGATTAACAATTTAAACCTTCCTCTTCCGGTTTTAATAGCGTTACACTTTTCTACTCCTTGGTTTATTTCTCTCTGTTCCGGCGGTTGGCCCCGCCTCTTTTCTTCCGTTTTTTTAATGATTTTATTTTTATCTGTCACGTGATAAGGTTAACAAATACTTGGGGTTTGGAGGTTTCGTGGACAATGGTTAAAAGAAATTCACCTCCTCTCATTATCTGAAGATAATTGTGTAAGAAATAGATGGTGTGACCATTTTGATGGCAGATTTGATACGTCTCATAGGAGTAAGGCAGGGGCGGATTAAGACTGCACGGGGCCCCTGGCTACAATCAAACGGGGCCCCTATCCAGCTAGCCTCCCATTAAATAAAATGATTATTGGCAGCTAATATAAGACTGTAAATAAATAGTCCATTGGTACCTTGAACATGCTTTGTCTGTACTATGGGAAAGGCTTTCCTAACCTAAAATATTCATCATGGGGAAAAAACAACAAAAAACAAAAAAAGAAGAAGAAAAAACCGAAGAAATAATTGTTTGAAGTATTTGCCGTTATATTAATGACTAGCAATTTGCCCGCGCTTTGCTGCGGGAAGATGGAGTATTAGTGATAAGTGAGTGAGTGCATAAAAAAAAACTATCTTTTGGCCCCCAGCGCCCACCAAGGAATATTTTAAATATTATTTCACCTGCTGCCATCGTGAAAGTGTATTTAAAAAATCCCCAACGTTTTATGCGTTACCTATTTGGGAAATAGGAAAAATAGTGCTTTTCAATTTGTATATAGCACATATTTGGAAAAAACGCGTTTTTGAGGTCCCGGCCCCAATGAGTGTGAATTTTAAAATTATATTACGCTAATTTTTGTCGCGAAAGGGTACCCAACAACTTCCTAAAGTTTTATGCTTCTACCTACATGGGGAATGGGAGAATTAGGGATTTTTAATTTTTATATAGTTAATATTAGGGGAAAACTACATTTTGGCCTCCCAGCCCACAGTAAAGAATGTTTTAAATAATTGTTCACCTGCTACCATCGTGGAATTGTAGTTAACAAACCCCCAAAGTTTCATGCGTTTGCCTATTTGGAAAATAGGAGAATTATTGATGTTCAAATTTTTATAGCACGTATAAGGAAAAACAAACGTTTTTTTGGGTCCAGGCCCTCATGAGCGTGCATTTAAAAAAAATTTTACGCCAGTTTTCGTCGTTTTGAAGGGTACCCAACAACTTCCTAAAGTTTATGTTTTTACCTACACGATGAATTGTGGAATTTGTGATGAGTCGGTTTTTAATAAAAGAAAAAAATTATATTTGGGCCCCCGGCCCCCTGTGAGTGGAAATTTATCATTCTCTTTCGCCAACTTTCATCTGGAGATTGTACTCAACAACTTCCCAAAGTTTTATGCTTCTACCTAAATGGAGAATGGGGGAATTAGTTATGTGTAGTTTTTATATAGTTTAAATTAGGAAAGAAACTACATTTGGCCCCCCAGCCCCCAGTAAGAGATATTTTAAAATATGTTTTCATCTGCTACCATCGTGAAAGTGTAATTATCAATTCCCCAACGTTTCATGAGTCTACCTACTCGAGAAATAAGAGAATCAGTGTTTTTCAATTTTTATATAATTTTCATATAAGAAAAAAAAATACGTTTTTGGGGTCCCGGCCCCCATGAGTGTGAATTTCAAAATTCTTTTACACCAACAATTGTCCTGAGAGGTTACTTAACAATTACCCAAAGTTTCATGTTCCTACCTACACGGAAAATTGGAGAATTAGTGATAAGTTGTTTTATAAGAAAAAATATATTTGGTCCCCCGGTACACAATTAGAGGGAATTCTAACATTCTTTTTGCCAATTGTCGGGAGCTTGTACTAAAAAAAATTCAAAAGTTTTATGCTTCTACCTATATGGGAAATAGGAGAATTAGTGATTTTCAATTTTTGTATAGCTCATATAAAGATAAAAATGTTTTGGGGGCCCCGGCCCCCATTAGTGGGAAATTTAACATTCTCTTTTGCCAATTATCATCGGAAGCATGTACTAAAATTTTTTACAAAGTTTCATGCTTCAAACTATATGGGAAATAGGAGAATTATTGATTTGCAATTTGTAAATAGCTCATATAAGGAGACAAATTTTTTATGGGGCCCCATTTTTTGGGCTCCCGTACCTCTATGAGTGGGCATTTAACATTCTCTTTCGCCAATTATCATCGGGAGATTAAACTCAACAACTTCCTAAGGTTTCATGCTCTCCACCTACATGGTGAATGGAAGAAATAGTGATTTTTAGTTTTTAAATTTGGGTCCCCAGCCCCCTGTAAGAGAAATTTTAAAAATTATTTCACCTGCTAGCATCGTGAAAGTGTATTTATAAACTCCCCAACATTTGATGAGTCTATCTACTCGGAAAATAGGAGAATTGGTGATTTTCAATGTTTATATAGCTCATTTAATGAAAAAATCGTTTTCAGGGCCCCAGCCCCCATGAGTGTGAAATTTAATAATCTCTTTTGCCAATTATCGTTGGAAGCATGTACTCAAAACATTTCTTAAGTTTCATGCTTCTACCTACACGGGAAATAGATGAATTATTGATTTTCAATTAGCATATAGCTTATATAAGGAGAAAAACAGTTTTGGGGCCCCGGCCCCTATGAGTGTGAATTTCAAAATTCTTTTTCACCATTTTTTCTCGTAAGAAAGTCTCCAACAACTTCTTAAAGTTTCATGCTTCTACCTATACGGGAAGTTGGAGAATTAGTGATGTAGGCCAAAAAAGTTTTTGGGCCCCCGGCCCCACATGAGTGAGATTTTCAAAATTCTTTTTCGCCAATTTTCGTAGTCAGAGGGCACCCAACAACTTCCCAAAGTTTCATGATTCTACCTACACGGGAAGTTGGAGAATTAGTGATGAATCAGTGAGTGAGTGAGTCAGTCAGTCAGTCAGTCAGTCAGTGAGGGCTTTCCCTTTTATTAGTATAGATGGGTGTAAAAATAAAAATAAAAATATATGTTCCACCCGTGGGAATTGATCCCGAGACCGCTTTGGCACCTCAAGCCAAAACCCTTCCATACGGCTAGCAGGGTGGTAAATTTTAAAAATATAAACATTATTCTATAATATGTTCTCTTAGTGAGCCATTTAAATCAAGTTTTTCGATTATTAAGACTATCGTGTCTGAATAGTGATCAGATTAATATATGAGATTTATTAAATGAATATGATTTATTATATGTTCAAGGGTTGTTGTAAACATTTGTACACACTTATTATAAAATATAAAAACCACCGGGGGCCTCTGGCTATAGCCCGTTCAGCCCCCCCCCTTCCTTAATCCGCCATAGGAGTAAGGCTCTTGTTTAGATTTCTTAAAGTCACACACAGGAAAGTTGTCTGATGTCGAAAGAAGAGGACAAAGAGAAAACGCGGTGGCGGGGAGAGGGCAGGTTGAGGGAAATGCTAACAGAATGACAGTGGGATAATAAACAACCCTTAAAAACAAAAGTTGTTGACTATAAATCCTTTTTATCGTTTGAGTGTTGATTATGTTCAATAAGATACGCAACGCACGACAGACTCCTGTGAAATCTCGAGGGGTCAACTATAGCAGACGCTACAAATGCTACATAGAGATAAACTAAAAATTCATTAATTTAATTACGGTGCCTTCAATCGATCTGAAATTTCGATATAATGCATTGTTACATAACACAAGTCTATTTCATCACGATAGAATCACGGGTAGAGGGTCTTTTTTGGCACGGGTTCAAAACAGCGACAGTCAAAACAGCGACAGTCATAACAGCGACTTCAAAATAGCGACTGTGTCAAAACAGCGACAGTCAAAACAGCGACTTCAAAACAGCGACTGTATCAAAACAGAGACTGTATCAAAACAGCGACTTCACAACAAAGCTATTCTGGTCCAACCGTAAACCTAACACAGTGGTTCTCAACTTTTTGACACATAGACCCCTTTTTCATTTTCTAAACTTATCCAAGGACCCCAAGTAAAAAACTACATAAATGCATAGAGAAAAAATTAAACCTAAAACAATAGCAACATTTTGATGAAGTATTTAATGAAAATTATAAATTTTGATTGAAATAAAATTTAAAAGCAATTAATGACGCAGATTAGTATATGCTACATACATATGCACTTATTCATATACAAACAGCTGGTGAGTGAAATAAAATTGTATCAACAAAAAATTATAAATAACATTTAATTTGTCTTAGCTCCATAATATATAAAATGAATTAAAAGGAAGATTTAAAACAGAATAGAAAAGATGAAGGTTATTTAAATTATATCTCATTTTGATAAAGTATTTATTGAAATTAAAAGTTTTGTTTAAAATAAAATTTAAATCAATTCACTGAGGCTACGTATACACTCATTTATTCAAATACAAAAAAAAAAAAAAAA
>MUZC01000085.1:599035-617962 GCA_002072015.1 Radix auricularia
AAAAAAAAAATTTATTTTCTACTATTTGAAAATGAGCATTTTCAAATCACTTTGTCGTCATTTAAGTATATATATGCAGTGTAAGGTTGCACTCTAATATCGTAACTAGCGTGAGACCATGTAAAACGTCATAAAATAAATGGTAAGAAATCAATTATTTAAGTTTAAGTGCAAATTTGATTTAAAGTAGCGTGTTTTGACATGACGTCACCATTTTTAAACTCCCCCCTCCCTCTCGTCACACATAGTCACAAATATATGGACCCTCCCCTCCCTATGCGCCTTACGTCATTTATGGACGGCCCCTTAACAATGCAATGTTTAATAAACAGCGCAATATTCAATGAACATCTCATTGTTCCATAAAATACGCAGTGTTAAAAAACAACAACGTAATGTTCAAGAAACAAGGCAATGTTCAAGAAACAAGGCAATGTTCAAGAAACAACAAAATATTTTTTTTTTAAAATAATGCATTGTTTAATAAACAACTCAATGTTCTTTAAAAACTCGATTAACAATAAAACCCAATGTTCAACAAACAACGTAATGTTTAAAAAAAACAACTCAATTTTGAGAAGCAACGCAGTGATCAAGAAACAACTCTGTCCGTAATAAACTATTCATTTTTCAATACTTAATGATTCATATACCACAACTCAATGGTTAATAAACAATCAAACTTATATATTAAAAATACTTGATGTTTATTTAAGAATTTAATGCACAATTCACTTTTCAATCTCCAACTTAAATGAAAAAACATACTTCTCAATACTCATCTCAGTAGTCGTATCAAGATATCAGTACACACTTTTTAAAAAAAACTTTGTATTCAATAAACATGTCAGTAGTCGATAAGCATCTGATTATTCAATAAATATATTCGAGGACAATAAACATATTAATATTATTCAATAACAAATCTTATTATTTTAAAAAATTCAGTATTCAACAACAACAACATAAAAGTTAAAAATAAATAATTTAAAAAAATCTCAGCAGTTTTCATTTGGACCACAAAAGCAAAGACATTCTTTGAACTTCCAGACAATATCTCGGTGAATTATTATTAAAATAAATGTTGAGCTTGAATTTAAAAAAAAAAAATACAACACGTTTCTGGATCATGCAATGAGTTATTACTAATATAAAACAACGGGGCGTTCACCAACCCATTCTATGTAATGCCTAATAACACGTACAACAAAACCTATAATGTCTCGCCACACTTGCATAATCACCGGTTGAAATTACACGCCGACGTATTTCATCAAATGAAAATGTCAGCGGAGCGTTTTCTTTGTGCGGGCTGCATTAAATATTAAACGGTTAAACCACTTTACTCCATCCGATCTCGCCTAATGCATTATGTTGGATAGAATTTGTTCGCGTCATCCGACTGCGTCAAGGACACGATTCTTGTGTCGCTTTCACAATTGACAAATGTAATAGATTTAAATACGTTTTTCCCCCGACAATGCATACTACAGGGGGTGTAATATTTCATAAAGTTCGTGTGTTTTTTTTGTTTTTTTTTGTGTTCCTTAATTAGAGGTCAGCTCAGCTATTCAGCCTACGGCAAAATCAATGACGCGAGATGCTCATGACAACAAATTATGGCATTATCGTATATCAGAGGTAGGCGAAACGTTTTGGAGCCGCGTGCCCAAAATTCAACCGAAGCCCACTCATTTATAGAACATTGTAAACGATACAATAAAACCCGAAAATGGGGGTTAGGCTAAGCTGGTTTAATTAATGAGATATTTTTTTAGTCGCGTGCCGGCTCTGAGTGCCGACTGTGGCACGCGTGCCATCGGTTCGCCATCATTGTCCTACATTTAAATGTCCGTAAAAAATTTTTTTTTTAAATTAACATTTAGTATTATTAGTAATCCACTAGCCACGAACGGGGGCTTTTCTAACATGCGGTCTAGCACGCGTGCCGCTTCGAGGCCACTTTAGGGTTGGTGGATAGGGGATGGGGGCCCATGGCATTAAGCGGAAGGTTTTGAATTTTAAAAAAATATCTATAACTTAAATGATTTAATCCTTACCCAAAATGCAGGAATGTATTAGTGGGCTATCATTGAAATCGTGCGTTCAATCAACATGACATCTGAAAATGTTAGCGACATGTTGCACATCCAAAGTTGTAAATTTCTTAAATCTTTATATGCTGCAGATGTCCGAGGGGCCTTTATATTCTAAAAGCTCAGTGCTGCACAACTATCTATCTAATCTCCCCCCCCCCCCCAATGTTGGACAGCTATTTTGATGTCTCTAAAAGTTGTTCAAATATCTATTTCAAAAAATTATATTTAAAAATTGTACACTTGTCTACTTGCCGCCCAACATTGTACATCTAAGCATGCGCCCCTTAAAATTGTACATGTATCTCATCTCCCCCAACGGTGTGCTACTATTTTTATATCTCGGCACGTTCACGCCTATCTAATAGGCTCCCACAACTTAATTATGTACACATAGATAATAGTCCGCCCCCCGCCATACTTAATGTTGTACATATATGTAATAGCCCCCGACATGTTGTACGAATCAAAAATAAAGTTTTAATTTTTTTTTAAAATAACAAAACAACAAATGTAGAGATCTGGGCCCCGGGTTTACCCAACTCCTAAAAGACGGCGCCTCATATTTCCGGTACGAAACGTATTGATTGATCTGCTGCTCCGACCGTCTCGGACACGTCCCGCCTACAGCATAAATCATCATTTCACGGGGGTAAACTCCCAGCAATGGCTCAATAAAAAACACAGAGGGTCCTAAATGCGCTGACTCGCTAATGCATGTAATAAATCATAGCCAAAAAAAGTGTGTGGCGGGGGAGGGGGTGGGGGATGGGAGGCGACTCGCCTATAAAGTAATCCCAGGAGGTGTTGAGACAAGCACAAGTGACGACTTAAGAGAGGGGCGAGGGGGAAAGAAAACGGGGACATGGGGGCGCAATATGGCGATTTAAAAGCGCGGCCAAGAAGGGACAAAATCACAAGTTGAGATTTGAGAGAGCGACCTAGGGGGGAACAATCACAAGTGACGTCATAAGAAAGCGGGCCAAGGGGGACAATCACCAGTTGGTTCCAAAATGTGAACTAAAAAAGGATCCGAGGAAAAACAAAAATCTCTCAAGTGGTGACATAAGGAAAGGAACAGACGGTGCAATGTTTATTCGNGGGGAGGGGGAAGGGGATTTATTTTAAAAAGGAATGTGTATGAGGAGAGGGGGTTGGTGGGAATTTAGGACTTCGCTTGGCTACTGAAGACAGCGGGGGAAAGGACAAAAAACAAGTCTACCCATCAAAAATGCAGACCATAGACATAAAAGAACAAGTACCCAAAGAATAAATTTGTCCCAACTTATATTGTTCCAAAAGAAAAATTGTTTTTAGAGTATTTCGCACTTGAAATTCATAATTTAATAGGTAGAATGGGTTGATGGACAGGCACAACGAACATTACTTCACATCCGGAGAGGGAGGAATCGAACAGCATCCCACCTTTCGTACAACGTCACATTCGTCGTGGGAAGGGAATTGAATTGAACAGTATGAGACAAAGAGTATTTAACGTTTCAGTGTCTTTAATGAAATAATAATGTCATAGTTTATTGACGATTTCTTGTGTTAGATTAACTGTTGTTAAATAATTCCCGAGCAAAAGGTTTATACTCGAGATATCCTGTAAAAAATCTCGGCTCAATAACTAAGATATACGGGTTTTGTTGTTGTTGTTGTTGTTGTTGTTGTTTCTTTTTAATATTTGTAACAACAGATTGTCCCTTTTTTTGGTAATAAAAATAATACCTGCGCTCACCCACTAAGTTTAGTAGCTCGATACTCAAGTTTTCGAGTATTTTTTAGTTTCATATACAATCTCGTACAAGCTAAACTTAAGACTACACCAACAACAATGTTCTCTCTGAGGTTAGTTGGTTCACGAAATAAGTTTTTTTTAAATCTCGTGAGCAAAGATCCAATAAAAATATATTTTACCAAATTTGCTGCGTGGTAATTGTAAACTGCTGCGCGGCGTTGGTCAGATATCTGCGCAGCCATGCAGCTTAAAGGGAAAAATAGCCAACAAATATATTACTTTTACAAATTCAATACCCTTGACAATTTTTCCAACCACCACTCTTGAAACAAATCATATTGCAACCCCTTGATTCTTACTAATTCCTAGTAACCTTTGAGAAAGTAGGCTACAATTTCAAGATTTGTATGTTACGAAATACTTTAAAAATGATCTCAGCATTGTTTCAACTTGACTTTTTTAAGTCACCAATCATGATTACAGTGTTGTGTCTTACTAGTCTGCTGCATTCACTAATCAAGGTATCAGTTGTTATCAAACTTAACTCGCACGATTCATTCACTCATCAGGCTTTCAATTCAATAGTGCACTTACTTGACTTACGCATTCATCGATCAAGGTTTCAGCAGTGTCAATATATGACAGCAGTGTTCACCAATCTGGATTGTTCTTTGCCACGGGAGATGATTACGTATAAATGAAAAGCGTAGGTATCGGCACATAAATTGTCACCGAGCACGTAATCGTTTGTTTTTATTTAAACGGTTCGGCTCTTACCGGAGGCAGCTGGAGAGAGTCGAGGGTTGTAATAAAGTTCTCGGAGTTATCGCGTGTGTGGCCTGCACCACCCCACCTCTAAGCTCACTTTGAGCCCGTCTCCTCCCCTGCACATCCTTTTGTTTCCACGCCTACGCAAAGCACACATCATCGGCAAGGTTGAGCGATTTTAACAATCTGGCATCCCCTGCAGGAGAAGTTACAAAGTACCGTTAGGTGAAGTATTTAATGCCAATATCCCTGAAATGTTTTACTAAACGATGGCATTTAAGATTTAAAAACATTCTTTTTCGAAGTCTCCAGTACTGCTTGCACTGTTTAGCTGAGGTCTTTCTCAAGCAATCATATTGTTGGAAAGTCACACATCTCGCTATACAATCTGCGACAAACTGCAACCTTAAAGGAAAAAGATTGCATTTGACAAATTAGGTCACACGATTTTAGACAGCCTTTAGGACACACAGCCTATTTAACATTCTGAACCCACGTATAGAACAAATCAGGCCATGCAAACCTCAAATCTCCTGAGATCCTGAGACAACCAAAATTTGATTACCCCTAGCCATCATTGTAGGTGTGAACAATACCCTTCTGTCGTATCAAAAGTGTTCAAACTTTATTTCAACTCCTTGATTTCGAAATGAACAAGATATCACAAAGAATTGAGCTGCGATAAAACTGTTTAAAAAAATAATATAAAAATAAAATGTGCAAACGAATTGTTTGGTTAAATGTATGTGTTAAAAGTTTCGGCTTATGCTTTTTTAGAACAAATAAATAAACACGAATATTCAAATTAATTTTTATTTTATATATCACATACTACTATGATACCACACAATGGAAACAGATCATTAGGAAGAGGTTTAAAAGAAACATAATTAAAAAGTAAAATGAATGGCACAAGGGGCCGTCATAAAGTGGGGGAGGGGTGTAAGAAAGTGTGACAGTTTGTGACAGGGAGGAGGGGAGTTAAAAGTGGTAAAAAATAGCGTAACGTACTTTATGGACGGCCCCCAAGTACTTAACGAAATTATATTGCATAGAAGAAAATTGGAACAAGCTGAAATTTATTATTTTAATCACAAATTTCTTTTGCGTATCTTGTGTCTTACTCTCTAAAAGAATCTAGATTTACATTTGCACTAAGATAAGAACATACTTCCTAACATCTCCACACGTTTATCAAACAAGACATTTCATCGACTAAGCAGTTCAGTAAAGGACATACCAATTGACGTCAACTCTTGTCAAACAGGCATTTTGGAAGAAAGTAAACAACAAAAAATCCAAGCGACAGCACCGAAAGAGTTTAAGGTTGTTGCTCCCCTTTAGGCAGGAGGAGTAAGTCGTTGAGCGGATCTATTACCTGATCTGCACAGCTCATCCTTTCAATCAAATAACCCTCTAGACCGGCTCTCATAAAAAAATAAAACAAGACAACTTACCGTAGAGCACACTCGTCGTCCTCTCAAACTAGGAATTGATTCGTGTATTCTAATTCAATTAATTGTTGTTTTTATATATTGTTCAGTATTGTTTTGCTATCACAATGTTGTGATACGAACAAAATAGTGCTTAATCGTCTCAAAAATAAATATTTTGGAAATGGGGTTAGAGGATTTAAAAAAAAAGAAAGTATATGAACTTTTTTTTTTTAAAGTATAATTTTACTACGGGCGAAACAGAACTCCGAAATTTTTATCCACCGGAGCCATGTATCCACGGCAGCCATTATCCGTTATCCACTTGCAGATAACGGAACATCATTGATTTACATTTGAGAACATCCACGACATCCGGGTTTTCAGCATGTCAGTGACCGAGATCACAAGGATCTATTAGATGCTTATATTATATGTATCAAAACACGCGTTGAAAAAAGCATAATACGCAAGTGGAGTTGCACTCAGTTTTGTTCAAGACAGAAGAAATACGCTATTGTCATGGTTCTGTTCATATTGTATCATTGTTTGAAAAGTGTAATTTTTGTGTCTTGGAGGTTGGGGACTCTGGAGTCTTTGGTAGGGGGATAAGTTGATATTATGTCATTTTTTTGCTGACTATGACTGTTAACATAAAAAATCCAAATATTTGGTTTATGAGAATCAGGTTAATAATTTTTTTTCCTCCGCTACTAATTTTTTTTTTATTCGTTACACTGATTTATTTTGTTATTATTATTTTTTTATTTATTATTTTTTACTCGTGGTTTTATGTTTCCTAATTGCTTGTGTTAGTTACACTCGTGTTTTGTTTGTTCTCTGTTTTGTTTTATGTGTGTGCTGAGTTTCTATTAAAAGAATGTTGCTTATGTATTTATTTATATTTTAAATTTGCCTTCTGACATGCTGTATTGTAGTTGCTGTCTAAAAGAGGCAAAGGGAGGATTAAATGGGAGGGGGAGAGGCTGTGGGGGTATTTCGTGCCTATTTTTCCATCCGATCCTTTAAATTGTGATCTGTTTTCGTTTTCAATCCTAAAACCACTCTTGATTGGTGGAGATTGGACGACACGCTTTGTATTGGATAATCTTAGCTATTTATTGGATACGCATTTGCACAGGGCGTGGCTCTATCCTGGGAAATTTTAATCTTCTTTTTTTAAATTGTTCTTTAATGACTGCGGAAGCAAAACGGGGGCTGCTCATTTATTTAAGTTTGTTTCAAATTAGTCACTATTTTGTTATTATTATTATTATTATTATTATTAGCAGCCTTGACACGTTTTATGAAGGAAAAATACCACACTATTTTCTGATTTCCCTCTTGGATTTCTAGGACAAAAATTTTTACCCTTGCGGCCAGAACTATCGTTTATGCATTCTAAATTAAACTTGTTAATGGGAAGTTCAAATCTATAAACACTGAACAGTAATAATGCGACACGAAGCATACGCTGCCGTCTTCTTCTGATTACACTGTACAACCACACCACAAAAACATAGCGTCGCCACTGGAAGAACTGTTGATCCATCTGGGTCCTCGCCCCCTCCCTCCCCACCCCACATTAAAATAACATCCGGACTAATATGAAAGAAAGTTCAATAGCGTCGGCCGGGGAAAAAGTTATGGTGGAACTATTTTTTTTTTTATTTACAAAAAAAAAAAAACTGCTTGTACAGCGCAAGCGGAGCTTTGGGAGAGTTGACCTTTGAGTTAATTGGCATATCGTTTAACCATCTTAACCGGCTTCTAATATTCCCGACTCACGATATCAGACTATCCCCCCCCCTCAGCCCTACTACCCCTCCCTCCACTTTTCTCAGGTCCCTCCCCCCCCCATCCCCGCCCCAACCCCGCTCCACAGCGAGATTTGCTATCACGAAATGTGACGTATTGATTGATTCTTTGTTTTGTCGGGTTTAAGTGGCCAATGCAGAGAGAAGAATTAATCCGATGCCTGGCCACTTGTTGCCCGGATATTGGACTCTGGCCGTCAGATATCTCCTCCTGGACAAGGGCGACGTTGAGAGGGAAAGGGGTGGGTTGGGTTGGGTTGGGAGGTCACTTCAGGACCCCGGATGGGTGAGGAGGAAAAGCGGGAGGGGGGGTGGATATTGTGTAAATATAATGTCTGGACTCTATCAGCTATTAGTATTCACAATCGATGGAAAGGGCACGTCAGTTTTTGGCAGTTTAATAAATTCCTGATCGAGGATTGGCTGGGGTGGGGAGGGTGGGGTGGGGGGGCCGCAAGGGTTTTCGTCGACGTGCGGCTCTATGGAAATATTGTGGCAAAGCTGTCTCTAAATATATTTAAATCCCCAAACCTGTCTAAAGCTAGTGAGATCCGAATGGTTACGTCGTGGTCCTAGTGTCAGTTAGTTTATTGACATCCAACATTTAAAAAAAGGAAAGGCTTATTATGTTGACTAGATGAGCGAAATGGGGGTGAGACTGCAATCAGGCTTATAAATTAGTAAATGGAAAAGACGTCAACAGGTTAAGGGTTAGCCTGACAAGACGTAACAAAACAGCGAACGTTTCGACAAAGAGTCTTCCTCAACGAACGAACAGTACAAAAATAAAACGAATATAAAAAATAAAAAACTAGAACGTTAGCTGCGGTGAAATCCAAAGAGTCAGCGAAAGCATTCACTGACTCTTTGCATTTCACCGCAGCTAAGTCGAAACGTTCGCTGTTTTGTTACGTCCTGTCAGGATAACCCTTACGCTGTTTACGTCTTTTACATTTACTAATTTATGTTGACTAGATGCTGACTAGATTGATAGCTTGACGTTCTGTTGTGGTCTGTCGGTCCCAGTGTTGGTTCTGTTATTGTATTAGGGTGTACTCTGTAGAATAGCCGCACCCTTGATTGGTCATGTATTACAACATGTTTATTTGGTCCACTAGCTGTACCCGGGAATATTCTGTCTGTCATCCTACTCTTTAAGTTGGTCCACTAGCTGTACCCGGGAATATTCTGTCTGTCATCCTACTCTTTAAGTTGGTCCACTAGCTGTACCCGGGATGATTCTGTATGTCATCCTACTCTTTAAGTTGGTCCAATAGCTGTACCCGGGATGATTCTGTCTGTCATCCTACTCTTTAAGTTGGTTCACTAGCTGTACCCGGGAATATTCTGTCTGTCATCCTACTCTTTAAGTTGGTCCACTAGCTGTACCCGGGATGATTCTGTCTGTCATCCTACTCTTTAAGTTGGTTCAATAGCTGTACCCGGGATGATTCTGTCTGTCATCCTACTCTTTAAGTTGGTTCAATAGCTGTACCCGGGAATATTCTGTCTGTCATCCTACTCTTTAAGTTGGTTCACTAGCTGTACCCGGGATGATTCTGTATGTCATCCTACTCTTTAAGTTGGTCCACTAGCTGTACCCGGGATGATTCTGTCTGTCATCCTACTCTTTAAGTTGGTCCACTAGCTGTACCCGGGATGATTCTGTATGTCATCCTACTCTTTAAGTTGGTCCACTAGCTGTATCAGGGTATAACCAGTAGTCTTAATCTTCAAGTTCGTTCGCTAGCTGTATCAGTGAATATCCTGGAGTCTTACTCTTTAATTTTGGTTCACTAGTGAATTTCCCGAATTCTTTCTCTTTAAGTTGGTTCACTAGCTGTATATAGCAAGATATTTGTGTTTTAATTTGTACTCAATGACATTAATGCAACACTTTCGATATTTTACTTTTAAATAATGTCCTTAATGTTTCTGTACTAAACTGTCGCGGGCTTATTTGGAGTGTGTACAATAGCATTTTCATCTGAGATTATATGGACGTAATCTTTTCTTTTAATATCACAGACTGTTATTATTAACCTACAAACGTCTGTAAAGTAAGAGGCTTAAAATCAAAGAAACATCGATATTTTGTTTTAAAGAAACGTATACCATGTAGCTTACAACATTTTACCTGCTCTCTAAATTTTAACCAATTTTTTAAAATACAAAACACATACTTATACCCTTTGTGCTATACACAAATTTGAGAACCACCGTCTCCGCATCCCCGACATTTTTTAGACGCCTAGCTGTGATATCCCGAAGACGGCGAAGATTCCTCGGTCAGACCGATCAGCCACGGGAGATAAGCCAACACTTGTCGGGCCGGGAGAGATAATCAGCGATTACAAATTTAGCTGGATGTTTGGGGAGCTTTGAGGCGATCTTGTTAGCAAGGGAAAGAACTATTGCAGTATTGTTGGCGGTTGTTTTTTTTTTTAACCCCTTCTCTTGTATAAGAGGAGTGAAAGTCGAAGTGGTTTTTGTTTTAGCGTTTTATAAACAAGTCGAGACAGATGATGTCACATATGAGTCACTCTGGTTAAATAGAAGTAGTGCTGTCACAGTGCGATAACAAATTAGCAGAGTCCGGGGGTTTTTTTCTTCTTTCAAATGTAGCAGTAGCAGTGCTCAACCTGGGCCATCGTAAGCAGTTCTGTTGTTCTGGTTACGACTGAAATTAGAATAATGTTTTCCCAGCTTGAATCTTTTAACCACCTGATAATTTAGCCCTCTGACGTTCTTAAAAACTTACATTCGAAAGTTGAAATATTTGCAATATGAGACGCTAACAATCTGACATTCTACCCTGATTACTCTCTAACCAATGTTCCACGTGAGGTTCGTTGGTCTGTGCGCAAAATAACAAACCCGTCCGCTAAGTTGTAAAACATCAATTCTTTGCGCTAAATTTTACACCTTACAAACACAGATATTTTATTATCTTGTTAAAATTTAGCTGTGCGGCATTCAAAATTGCTACGCGGCGTTGGTTAGATTACTGCTCAGCCGCACAGACTAAAGGAAAAATTGAGTCCAACCCTCTGAAATTATTAGCATCCGATATTCTGATCATCTGGCATTCCTATCATATGGTGTTCCAATCAAAGGACATTCCTATCATATGGTGTTCCAATCAAAGGACATTCCTATCATATGGTGTTCCAATCAAAGGACATTCCTAACATATGACCTTATAATCTGCCATTATAACCATCTGAAATTTTGTGCATCAGGCATTGTAATCATATGACATTCTGACCATCTGAAATTCTGATAATCCCACATTTCAACCACAAGTTGCTCTAACCTTCTGACCATCTCATCTTTGGATCCGCTTTTGAACTAGTTGGAATTTCGGGTCCCACTTTCTGAAACTAAAATGTTAACAGCCATTTCATTTTGATTGAGTTATATAGATATTCTGATATTCAACGTGTCCACGTGATTGTGATGGCTTTCTTTTATAGTGCAACCCGTCCATGCTAGTCCATCATTACACATTGCACTCTGATTTTGACTAACACATTGACATATAATCAATGACAGCTTGAAGCAATATAATTGATGGTATTAATAATTAATCCTATTTCAAAAATATGTTTTAAAAAATAATTTAAAAAGTACAATAAGAAAAAAAAATGCAAATTTTTTTATATTTTTTTTTAAAGTATATTATTAATTCGAATTATCGTCTTGTACCTGAATGCACTTTTATGTATTTATTTTTTTAAAAAGCTGAAACAATACCGAAAAATGATGAAAAATGCTTTCATGCATATGTAATCAACAAACTGTAAGACACCTCATTACACAGACGAAGACTCTTCCCTTACTCCCATTTTCAGCCCTTCAATTTCGCCCCCCCCCCTTATTAAAATCAACATCTTCTTCACTCCCACTCCCGTGCTAACGTTAGATCTCACACCCCAAAGTGGTCGCCGTGCCTACTGCACCGTTAAAAACCGCAAATACACAAATTTGCAAAGCCTTCCTTTCTCCCTTTCTTTAACGTTCAGCAGTTCCGAAGCCGCTGTGTTGGGGATGGAAGGGAAGCGGTCGGTGAAGGCGCCAGTTTTCACTCTGCGCCCGTAAATAATTGAGCAGCTCGCGCGGGGAAAGGTTCCTGAACAAAAGATGAGTCGGTCATTCTCCACGCGGCCCCGGGCACGCAATCACTAGCGGTCACTCGCGGAGATCCCATCAGGCGGACCGAGCCCTTGCGAGGGGTGTCACTCCGTATTACCGGAATTGTCGCAAGAAAAGCGGCCGTCACTGACGTGAAATGCCCACAGACGACCCGCAAATGGTCGAAAATGCAGACATTTACAGGGCCGGCAGCGTTCGGTTTCTTTGCCCGGGATACAAATCAAACAATTACAGGAGACAGGGGCAGCCCATCATGTGACTTGCTAATGGGGGGTCCTGGTTGTTTTTTTGTTTTTTTGTGGGTGTGTGCGTTGTCCTACCCCCTCCCCACACCTTACCCATAACGTGACCCCTTTACACCACAGTCATTGTCGACTAGAGACATTTATACATAACTCTCTGCCCCGCGCAGTTGAGTGTTTGTTCTTGAGAAAAGGCTCCTAACCATAAAGTATTGTTCTTATGATAAAGCTACATGTGTAGAAAATCGAGACCGGGCGAAAGTGATTATTTGATTTTTGCCAAATCAAAAAAACCTAATCGAAAATTAAAAAGAATATAAATTTCAAGTAAAACCGAAACTTAGCCGAGATCGATTTTATTGAAACAGAACGAAACAGAAAACTTTTTTTTTTTAAAAATCGTTCAGTAAGTGAACCTGACTTTTAAATCCTATGTGCGATAAATAACCGTGTCGATAAAAACAATATTGGAAGGTTTAAAAGGAAATGTAACAAAGATTTTTTTATTGTTTCTTATTTAAATTATCGACAAATTTATTTTAAAAATTTCATCTGTAATTAATCTGATAAAATACGGATGCATTTCAAAAACGTTCATGACATTGAAAAGGTCGACAAGCTTAAGGGAAGGGAATTGCACTTTTTGAAACTAAAGAGCTCTAAGTATAAAATTTTATTTCCATTGTTTCATTCAAAAAAAAAAATGACAAAGAGAACAAAATGCAGTTATGTTTAAAGTTAAGTCAAATTGTGGGAAAGAAGTTTTCGGAAAAAGGAAGACACCAACGCCACCAAATTTATGTATACATATATTCAAAAAAACTTTCCAGCAGTTAAGTTGGACTTTCCAATAAGTTCTAGTGTTTCGTATGTTATATTGGCTATTACTACTATTAACTTGTTCATGCGTGTTACTAATTTGCTTTTTAGGTGTGTTACTAACAATTTCCACCCGTTTACTCTCCTTGTTTCATATGTATTGCTCACTTTTTCCACGTGTTGCTATTCATTTGTGCACTAGAGAATAGCAGAACAAAGAACCAATTACTATTACTACATAATCCAAATAATTCTAAATTAAAAATACAACACAAAGATAATCTAATACAACGCTCAGAAAGACATGGTGATAAAACACAGTTCTTAGTCCGTAAAGAAGAACAAACACATACACATTCTCATTGTTCCCGTCAAACCAGGAAAATCAACACACACAATTTGAGGTACTTTTCCTTTATCTTACCCCCAAATTTGTTTAATAGTAAAATACAGTATTTCTATATGGTTAGGGTTAGGGTTATGGTTACCACGTGTTGTCACGGCGTGCAAATATGATTTATTTTCCAAAAAATATTTTGGGGGTAAGATAAAGGAAAAGAACCCAATTTGAAAACTCTAATAAAAATGAGAGACAAAACATAAACCATGGATAAGCGTAGGACCCAATAATCGTCTGTTGAGAATGAGCGTTTGTAATAGATAATCTAATATAAGATATGCGTTGTCAACTTATACCACTTGTTTCCCGTTTGTTAGCAGCCAGTTCAATGTGACATCTCACGCGACGTTTTCCCTATCGTCTCATCACAACAACAATTAAACCACCTGTTTACAATGACACGAACTCCTTGTCCTTTGTTTAAAACGTCCATCACGGTGTTGTTTTTTTCTTCTTCTTTTTTTTTTCTTCTCCCTTTCTGCCCATCTTCCTCCTACGGACGCAAGCGTCATTTGTCGATAAACAACAAACCGGGAAGTGAGAGTTATTTCTCGTTTGAGTAAAATAAAGTTAGAAAGTTCTGAGACGAGCGTTATACTTACCGTCGTTTAAACAGCGCACATGCCATGCAGTTGGTGTCATGCTCATGCGTTTGTTTGCACAGGGGCTCAAAGAAGACGTTATAGATGACGAGGCATATAGCTTTCTCTCCAATAATTTCTCATTCAACCGACGACTCTTTGGGAAAATGTCAACAGCTGCATGTTGCTTGGCCAATCCGGCACTTCTGATTGATCGCCTGGACAAATTGTTGTTAAACGTTTGTTATTTATAGACTGGAAGAAGAGCGACAACCTTCAACGTAATGCAAACGTCCTGCAAACAACTGCACTGTCGATCGCTGCGGTTTTAATAAAAATGGCGGATTTTAAATTTATTTTCCCCCACCTCACCAGGTTGTTTTTTTAATTTGGCTGAGATAACATACTCAGATACCCGTGTGGTTGTGGTCCTTTTTCGTTTGAGATTGGTCATGATTTAGTTTTTGTTATAATGTTGTATCCCACGTTACGTTATGTTGATCTGTAACTAGTAACTATTGCTTATCCTCCGTTATCAGGCGAAATTTTCGGTTAATTAAAAAATGAAATAGAATTTTTTTTTAAAATTCAATCTTTCAGGGAAATTCTGAGGAATACCGGTTACGGAATTTGATTACTGTTCCAAAAGGCCACACTTTTTTTTTTAAGGCCGGTCCACACATCAAAATTTCCAGGAAAACTTGTTCTTGTCAAAACTTTCAAAATCTTTAGACATAGAATAGCTAAAATTAAATTATGAAACGAGTTTTCCAAATAAAATAATGCGTGACGCAATTGTGACGGAATTTTCAATAGTTATTTAACAAACGTTGATCAAAATTTATACGGAAAATTTGATGTGTTAACCGACACTTAGACATGTCGCTGAATGACGGTACTGTAATCTCTAAATCTGTATTTTCAAAGCGCCAATTGTATTTGACTTTTTTGTATATCATATAATGCTAATGCATTCAAAATTTTAAATTATAAATTTTAAAAAAATAATAATTCCTTATCTCCGTTTGATATTCGTACACTTTTATTTATCTCATTTTTGTATGCACTATTTTTTTAAAAACAAACGTTGAAGGCAAGATAATTTTATGAGTCTTGCCTTTATAAGATAAACCCATTTTTAAAAATAAAATATTTATGAAGTCGAGCCTATTCATTTGCCAACAGGCAGTTTTCTCCGCCTTTTCAATTTCTACATTCTCACACAACACAACATTTCGATCTGAGAGCGTGCCCGAAAGTCTGTCCTCTCGTGTGGGTCAGGTCAAGCCCATGAAACGCTCTAAATGGCCGGAACCCCGTATCTTTTCAGGGCCTGACACCTTCCAGTACATTCTGAAATCTCCACAATGCCCCAGGGTACCATACGGGCCGGACATCTAGATCCGCCCATATCCACACATCCTTTTTAATGGTCGTCTTTATTGAATCCGTGGCATTTCTGGCCCTTCTACTCACACACACACACACACACACACACACACACACACACACACACACACAAACATAAACACACTCAAATCCACACAGAAAAACGTTCGTGAACATATTTTCATCTGCGTCTTCAATGAAATTCTTCTTCCTTTTACCAATCACGATAAGCACATGCGTACATATTCACTAATGAAAAAAGAGATTTTGAATACTTATTTTAACTTATTGTACACGCATACACTCGGACAAATTGGAATAATAAGTACCACACTCTCTTGATGAGGTGAAACACTCTCTTAGTCCAGTACAACACTCTCTTCATCCAGGACCACACTCTTGGTCAGGTACCACACTCTCTTGGTCCAGTACCTTACACTCTTAGTTCATTACCACACTCTCTAGGTTCAGCAATACACTGGCTTGCTCTAGTGCCATACTCTCCTGGTCTATGATTAAACTCTGTTGGTTCAGTTCCGCACTTTCTTGGCCAATTTCCAGCCTCTATTGGAACAGTATTAACTTTTATTAGAGCAGTACCACAATTTCTTGGTCCAGTACCACACTCTCTTGGTCCAGTACCACACTCTCTTGGTCCAGTACCACACTCTCATGGTCCAGTACCACACTCTCTTGGTCCAGTACCACGCCCTCGTGGTACAGTACCCCGGTCTCTTGGTCTAGTACCACGCCCTCTTGGTACAGTACCACGCCCTCTTGGTACAGTACCACACTCTCTTGGTCCAGTACCACGCCCTCTTGGTCCAGTACCACGCCCTCTTGGTCCAGTACCACGCCCTCTTGGTCCAGTACCACGCCCTTTTGGTCCAGTACCACGCCCTCTTGGTACAGTACCACGGTCTCTTGGTACAGTACCACGGTCTCTTGGTCCGGTACCACACTCTATTGGTCCAGTACCACACTCTATTGGTCCAGTACCACACAATCTTGGTCCAATACCACAATTTCTTGGTCCAGTACCACGATCTCTTGGTCCAGTACCACGTCCCTTGGTCCAGTACCACGCCTTCTTGGTACAGTACCACGATCTCTTGGTCCGGTACCACAGTCTCTTGGTCCAGTAACACGCTCTCTTTGTCCACTACCACGCTCTCTTGGTCCAGTACCACGCTCTCTTTGCCCAGTACCACGCCCTCTTGATACAGTACCACCCTCTCTTTGTCAAGTACCACTCTCTTTTGGTCCAGTACCACACTCTCTTGGTGCATTATTACACCATCTTTGTCTATTTTACCGGTACCATATTATTTTCGTCTAGTACCACACGTTTTTGGCCTAATACCTATTACACACACACAACAATCTTAAACGTGCTCCCCGAATTAGCTAAAAAAAATTAGCTCAAATTTCATCTCACATTAACACACAACCTGACCCGCACACTCAACGATGTTAAACACGATTTGTGGCGGAAAAACACTTTGACGTCCACACACAATTTTTGTGGGAAAACGCAGCTTTCTTCACCTCGGGCTCATTTGCATTCATCAAGATGGGATTTGAAAATGAAATAATAAATTCATAAATACACGGGCCTCCTCTATCAATGATGCAAAACTCAGGCCCATAATGCATGAGACTGTGACATGTGACATGTTCGGGGCGCCGGGGGTTGGAGAGCAGTGGAGGCATTCGCCTTAAACAAGGAATAATGATTTTGAAGATTGTCGAGTACACTGCCGCGAATAATCCAAAGTCGTGCACACATCGGAAAAAAAAAAAAAAGAGTGCTTCAACCGTGTGTAGGTAAAAAAAACAAAACAACAACAACAAATAACCACCCAAAAACAGTGAAATTCTAGAGGCAAAGTTAATGAAAATAAATGGGCCCCCAGAATAAAAAACAAAAGTTATTAAGGGTTTTGCAAGGATATATTTATGACGAGGCATTAATGCGGGCATATGAATGTTTTCATCGAGGGGAGGTGGGGATTGGATAAGGCATAACGATTCATAGGAGATGGGGGAGGGTATCAAAAGGAGCAGAATGCCAGTGACGTTGATGTTTTAAATATGGCAGCCCGTGGGGGAGGGGGGAAGGTGGATTAGTTTACTAGTCATCGTGGGGCTTTGGTATGATAATAAGTGTTACTCATTCGTTAACGCTCTTCATAAAATTAGAAGAAGAAAAAAATCACCCTGAGAGTTGAAATTTATATGAGATTAGTGAGTGGAGATTTGTTCATCAATCAATCGATGTCGTATAGTTTGATGTCCTTACAAAACAATACGAATTATTGTGTGTGATAACTTCACTCAGCATTCGCAATCCATATGAACTCCTTTCTTGTACGGTCATATTTTTTACGGAATCCAGTGTTTTGATGAGTCTCATTTCCTACTTTTTATTCTCACTGACATGATTCGCCGCGCCTACTCATATCTATATAACCTCAATACTACTATCTTCCCCCAATTTTTCTTTCTGGCTTTAGATGACACCGAAACTGAGTTTAATTTTCATTTTATTATTTATTTATTTTTGTTGTTGTTTTTGGTTTCTTTTTGCTTTTGTTTATTCGTCGAGGAAGGCTTTTTGCCAAAACGTTCGTCGATATGTGACGTTCTGTCAGGTTTATACATACCATGTTATATATAGAATAAATACTATTTTTATAAGTATTCCCTAAGTCCGCAAGGTGTTACATGCAAGTAGATTTTGTCTTGCAACTGTATGGTCATGTAGGTCCAAGCAGGGACTGTCAGTTTGACAATACGACTGAAATAAATATCCTGACCAAATGTTCCCTGAAGCTGCCCGACGCCGCGCAGCAGTTTAGATTTACCGCTCTGCAAAGTTGTGAAAATATTGATCCAAAAAATGGATATTGTGCAACTTTGCACACCATATTTTTTTACTTTGCACTCGAACCAAGGAAATTAAAGGCAATGTTAATCTTGACATAATTAAAAATGAACGTTTTTGCCTATTGCAACACTTGTTGACTTCAGAGTTTTGGGCGTTTTCCTCCGCTGTTAGTAAAGTTACTGGATTTGAGGTTTGGATTGTGTCACGTGATATTATTTGATATGTGATTGGTAGATAGAGATCACGTGACGTATGAATACCAGAAGGCTTTGCGCGACAGTTGAATGTGTGTGGAGATTGAAGAAAGACTTAACTGGATTCACTGATATATTATTATTATGTAAAAAGTGTGCATACGTTTATTTATTGGATTAAAGTTAATTGTGTTAAAAGGAATTCTTTGTTTTAATGTGAGCCGGAGAGTGCCATTAATAAACACCTACAAGTGAAAAAGCGGCCCAACAAATAAATCAGTGACAGATAGAAAGTGGTGAAGAGAGAGAGAGAGTGAGAGATAGAGAGAGAGAGAGAGAGTGTGTGTGTGTGTGTGTGTGTGTGTGTGTGTGTGTGCGATTTAACCGCCCGACCGTCTGTAT
>MUZC01000085.1:625588-638358 GCA_002072015.1 Radix auricularia
GAGAGAGAGAGAGAGAGAGGAGGCATATTAACGTACGACACAGCAACTACAATAGGACCGGCAGCCTCACAAATCACTAAAGAAAATATCCCGAGATTAAGATATATGGATCTGACGTAGTAGATTGAGCACGGCGCCACTCCCATGTCTGTTTTCTGAGCTAAGCGCTCATCAGCAGAGCACCGCCAATAAAATACCAATACACATCGGGGACCCATTGCTCGGGACTCAGTCGCTCTTTCCAATTTCTGTTTGATATTTCATCGTCTTCTCTTTCTCCTATTTTATCTTATCATCCCGCGTGCGTGTGCCTATCTTCCTAGTCTCACACACAAACTCCTGACATCTTGCTGCCCCNCCCCCCCCCCCCCCCCCCCCCCAAATCCAGTCAGCCATTTCTCTCTCTCCACCTACCCACTCCACAAACTCACTACAATCCGTCCCTACCACCCCATTCCCCCAGTTTCTCCCTACCCCAATCTCATGTCTTGTGAAAATAAAGCAACAAAACAATATGGCAGAACTGACAAGTAACAGACACACAAAATTTATCTCCCCCCCCCCTTTTCTTGCCGGCCGCTCACCCTTCTGATTGGAAAATTGGAAATTTGTCATTTCACGTCAAATCAAGTATTGGCGTATAAAATATGCGCGGTTTGGCGGTGTGGGTGGGGGGGGGGTCAACACAAAAAATAACTCATGTTTCGGTTCGGTTTAAAGAACGTAAGAGACATACATCATAATTCTTTACAAAGAAAAGAAAAGATGAGGTTTATCAAGATGAGACGGTTAAAACACAGACTGTAGCGTTTGTCTCGAAAATACTGTGTACTGTTTATTTGAGAGATAAATAAGGATACTTCTACGAAATCTTTATATAGTAGATTGAGACACTGCTTTTTGTGGTGGAATAAAATAGCGGTAATATTTTTAACAATTGCAAGGGTTTTGTTTTTCTTTAACCGTCGGGTGTTTGAGATTTCGTAGAACATTTATGAAGCTTTAAGAAATTGGACTGTGATCAAGAAGGCTAAATAGTAAATAGACAAGTCTAAATCTGTTGCAAATCTTTATCGGTTAACACAAATAACAATAATCAAGCTAAATGTTTCAGCCCTAATGTGTACCCATAATATTTAAACTTTTTTTTAAAAAGTGGAGTTAAGAAAACAATGGGCATAATAAGTCCCTATAAAAAATTCAATGCCCAGAATGGATTTCATTTATTTTTATTTTTTTTAAGTTCAAGTTTATTGTTTTATTTTCACTATTTGTTTGACTCTTGTAAGAAATTTAGTCAACATTATTTTTCTTTTTGTTTTTAAAGTTGCTCACATCTTGGAGGAAATAAGATGGTAACGGGCCATAATTAGCCATTTTGACATTAATATATTGTAGCAGTGCACGGAGTACATGATTCATCATGGCGCTGTCATGGAGGATTTCAGCAGGACATCTAATAAGGATGTTCCAGTAGGACATGGTAAAGAGGACATTTGGTAAGAGAACTTTATAATTAGGCTTTACTGTTCACCGGTACAATTTATTTTTTCTTGTTAAGGTGTACACTATGCTTTGCATAAGTTAGTTTTTGCTTTCTTTTATGAGTTAAAAATACACCCTTCCAACAAATTTCAAATTTCATCTGCAGTGCATTTGGAGCAAAGAAACCCCAAAAGATACACCGCATAATTATAATATTAAGAAACAAAATTGCTACAAATTAACGAGCCTCAAATATCCCCCCCCCCCCCCCCAACAAAATAAGACGATCTATGTTTGTTTATGTTCGACAAATTTGCCTTAATTCAGTCTGCAACAAATTTTAAAAAATCTCTGTCACCGATATAAAATATATCTCTTTATTGTCTTAAATTGTCCACCGATACAACAACATGAGAATGTAGATGCCTCTCCTGTCCAGGAAATAACTAATATTGTTTAGAAGCCGGTATCCAGTGGATAAGACACATAGAACTTTCAGCTGATTCATTCATACACGAAGTTATGATTACAGGGAGTTATGGTTTCTTTCTATAATTTGACACCCGGCAATTTTTCTCCCCCATTTACCCCCACCCTCCAAACATACTCTTCCCGCACACTATTTTTTCTTTAAATGCCCTCCTAAAATGACCACCAATTACATGATTCTCGGGACGATTATGCAGTTTTCAGGTCTAGAATTTCCATTTTATCTCAGAGGAAAACTATACGTTGGAAAATTGCCAACATAAAAAAGAATTTACTTTTAGAAATAAACTTGATTTCTTAATTTCTATTTTTCAGCTTTGAGCTTTAAGGAATTGAAAAAATATTGTTTCTAAAGAAAGAAAGAAAGATATTTTTACTGTCTACCTAATGACAAGACCATAAATGTGTCATATTTTTAACCTTAATTATTTCTCTCTAAGTCTTTACTTATAAAAGTCTACCTCGCTGTCTTTAAAAGAGAACAAAACTATCTGCCCTAACTGAATCCAGTAACAAAAAGGTTTCGGAAACCATTAACGAAAAAACAAAACACGGACAGACAATCCTTGTCTTGATGAATATACACCCGGATAACATTTTTTGACAGTCTTCAAATAGGCCCATATAAGGCCTTACTCTTTCTTTAACTAAATGGTATGCGCCCATAAAGTATGCTTTTAATGGAAATATTTCCTCATATAAAGTTTAAATATAGTATACCCCGTTACACAAACTATGAGTGAAAAAATACAATATACGAGAAGGCATATATGTTTCATCGCATTATTTAAGTGTAATTAAATTTCGAGCCGAAATATTTTTCGTTTACCCTCAGCGGTAGATTATTCCGTGCTCTCATCTACACTTTCTTCTTGTCCAACATCCAGTGTCATGACAAAAGCGAGTATTTAATTTTGAGTGGAGAATCGTCAAAATATTCTTCAAGATTGGATGCAGTCATTACACAAATAATGGAGTTTGTCAGTTTTGTCACCTAAGCTGATTCCTATTGGAGATGTTTCCAAAAATCATGTTTACTGCTTCCAAACTCGATTTGATTTGGACGGAGATAACTGGGTAATAAACTCAACACTATGCTGAAAAGAAATTTGAAGTTTTACTCATGACTTTTTCAATGCTTAGCAACAAATAATAGTTTTACTTTTTCCATGGCAATATTTGAGTATAATCTTTACATTGGGGTCAGTATAGTCTATTAATCTGGATGAGTATAACCTATAAATCTGGATGAATAGAGCCTATAAATCTGAATGAGTATACTCTATAAATATGTTTTAGTATAATTTATACATCTGGCCAGCATAATAAAAAAATCTGGGTGAGTATATAATCTATAAATCTGAATGAGTATAATTTATACATCTTGGTGAATACAATCTATAAATCTGGGTGTCTATAATCTGTACATCTGGGTACCTATAATATGTACATCTGGGTGCCTATAATCTGTACATCTGGTTGCCTATAATCTGGGCACCTGGATGCCCATAATCTTTACACCTTGGTTCCTTTAATCTGTACACCTTGGTGCCTATAATCTGTGCATCTGGGTGCCTATAATATGTACATCTGGGTACCTATAATCTGTACATCTGGGTACCTATAATCTGTATATATGGGTGCCTATAGTCTGTACATGTGGGTGCCTATAATCTCTACATCTGGGAGCCTATAATCTGTACATCTGGGAGCCTATAATCTTTACATCTGGGTGCTTATAATCTGTGCACATGGATAACTCTTCTAGGTTTTCAGTGAGCTCACCCAGAGTCCAGAAGTAGTAAAGTCACGGCCGGAGTCAGTATAGAAACAGAAAGCCTTTCCATCCAGGATCTCCTCAAACATCTCAACAGCAAGGATTGGCAGCCAGAATTCTAAAACCGAAAAAAAGGGGGGAGAAAGTTGTCTATTTAGTCTTATTCTGACGGTCACTGCTTAGTGCTTGACCATGGCCCGGGTTACTCACCCCGTGAGTATTAACACGTCATAGTGCCATTCCTTTTTTCCCTCGCCTCTCCTCCCACCCCACCCCTTCAACCGCTTAGAGACTCACGGGGTTTCATCTGAATCCTCTCGAAGCTCGCTCTTATTTTCTCTCCCTGACTTTGTGATGCTAATGAACGCCAATGAAATAGTCGTAGTTATTCTATCTCGCCTTTTGATGGCGATGAGTGGTCGGTCTTTAAGTTCGCGCCCGTGTGTATGTGTGCGGGTGTCTCTGTGCGCACAAAAGCGTGTTCGAGTTATGCGGCCGGTTCGATTTGTGTGTTAAACGCGTAGTCCCTTAAAACTTAAAATTTCCAGAAATGTGTTTTCATTATCTCGTTTAATGAAAATAAGTAATAAAAACTCGAATGAGTATTTAAACGCTATTTCCAACAAAGAATTTCCGATTTTTTTTATTCAAGGGAAATCATTCTTGATTACATTAAAAGTCATTTCAAATCAGTAATTCTGAAACTAAACAAAATATGATGCCATATCCCCTCACGCTATAACGTCACACCAAGAATGTGTCAATATTATCCGCACCGTTCAACAATCTAAAATTCGCATTCACAAAGCGGGAAAACTCCATATACTATCATAATAGATTGTCTTATTGTCTTATCTATACAGACGCCCCTTCTATACAGCAGATGACATGAAAAGTCAATTCAAATTTTAAAAAATTCAAACAAAACAAAGTAAAGCATATATACAAATTGCTACTAAGATTACGGGAGTCAAATGATAAGAGATTTAAAAAAAATATTCCTCTCCAAAATTGTTATAAATATTATGAGTTATCGTTTGGCTTTTGTTTCTACCCGATAGATGTTATAGTTGATGAAAAATTGTCAAAATATTGATGTTTTTTTCGTTTTTTTGAAAATATTTTTAATATTTTTTTAAATTATAATTTTTAAATTAATTTCCAGGAAATCCAGTGAAACGTTTCGATCATTTTTTTTTGACCGTGCATAACCTTGGGACTTCTTTAGCATATTTGCAAAATCTGGTATGGTTCAGGGGGAGATGCTGTTTAAAGCTCAAACATACAGGACAAACATTTCAAATATTATGTATAAAAGCGCAATTTTTCCCCGAGAGAAATTTGCTTTAAAAACAACAACCACACACACACACTCTCACACACACACACACACACACACACACACACACACACACACACACACACACACGCGCGCGCACGCACACACACACACACAGAGACACACAAATTTTTGATATAGTGTTGGAATGTTCACAATGGTTATATTGCTAATGTTCTAGCTAAAATTACACTAATGTTCATGAAGTGTAATTGGACGGCGATAAAGCCTCTCATATAAATTTAAAAAGGCAGAAAAGAATTGTGGGCTAAAACATAAAACTTTATTTATGGGGAAAATATAATATTATAGCGTAAATTTAATTTAAATACTTGTGCTTAGTTATTTGTACTTACACAGGCATAAGCCGGACAGTTTACTGTGTTTGACCATTAATAAAGCTTTATTTTATTGATTTAGTCACACAATTTGTTTGTGTATTGTGTATTTTAACCGCAATGTTATATATTTTTGCATGTGTAAAGAAAATAACATATTTTCAGTAATTGATAACAATTGAAGTAGTTATAAGTCTGCTACATTTTAAAATAAGTTAAATAGGTTAAATACACTTTTGTCGCGACTAGTCCAATCGTGTACCTCAAATTCTCGTAGATTTAACAATTAAAATATGCTGAGATAAGGCCAAACTAAGTATTCGAATACTTGATACATATCTTCATGAATTTGGTCCAAATATGAATAACCCGGATATTTGATACATATCTTCATGAATTTGGTCCAAATATGAATAACCCGGATAGTTGATACATAACTTCATGAATTTGGACCAAATGAATAACCCGGATATTTGATATATATCTTCATGAATTTGGTCCAAAGGAATAACCCGAAAACTTGATACATATCTTTATGAATTAGAATTTTTAGGTCCAAATGAATAACCCGGATTTGTTATGAATATATAAGGCCATGAAATGAAGAAGAAAATAAAAGCTAAAAGTCTAAAGTTCCATTACATTAGTTTGTGTTTGTCGTGGGAATTGGTAGGGGTATTGTTAACACAATATTTTATTTCTATTTACGCAACGACATTAAATTGTCTAATTCAATAAAACCATCACCATAGTAATAAAGTCTGTGATGTTCCCATGGTTAGTTTTTTGCAATAAGAGAAATCTGCGATTGGTCGGAACTTCCGAGAATCACCCCCCCTGTTTTCACGCCACTAGTTTCTAGTTAAAATTAAAAGTGGTACTGTTTACTTTAGCTATGGTATTTTTAGGATGTTAATGCTTTTAAAAAATTATTTGTTACTTAATAAGGTTTGTTTAAGTAAGCGTTGAAAAAAAAGATAATTGCCCTTATTTGACAACAGGTATTCTACAATACACTTCACACGTATTTCATATTTTCTCAACAACTAAAGTGATTTTCTACCCTTGTTTATTAAGGTCAGCGAAATCTTTTGATCACATTGGCAGAATCCTTCACCGAAAGAAAAAAAAAATTGATCCATCCAGCATTTTCTGAGCATCTCCACGATCTGCGTCAGAATTGTTATCAGATGTTGCAAGTTAGAGGCATCTCACCAAACTTCATCACACCAATCAAGATATACTACCCTCATTTCTTCAGAGCTGACACAAAATCACCAACCTTCCAGACGGACAGTTACCCCCCACCCCCCCCCACAAACCTCGAAGCTTCAACCACCTTCAACCCATCCACCAACATCCACCCGTACCCTACTCCTACTCCCCCATCGCGAGGGCGCCGGTTGATCAATAGGGACCGGGCTTTCATTTGTTTTTACTGGCTATCAATTTGCAAAGACTTCTCCCCGGCCGGTACAGTGCGTTTTATCGCCGTCTGATCGACAACCGGTAATGACCCCCCGAGCTGAAGACGTCACCGCGGCCCCCTCTGTCGGTCAGTGGAGTGGTAGGGGCGGGGGAGGTGGGGGTGTCGGTAAACCACTGGGGTCAATCGTCTTCTTGTCCCGTTGATGCACTGACTTGTGGCTTAACATGGACTTTAGGGCTCTTCAAGAACGCTTCCTCTAGTCACTTCTAGTCCTTCATTTTTTCTTCTTCCGTAGTTCTTTTTTTATTCTCCCGTGTGAAGGATCTACAGAATACGTGTTGGAGAAGTCGATATGAGCTCTAATGCGGGGCGTCAATGGGTGTGTGAGACGTTTCAGAGGAACGCAATGAAGGGACTGTGTTAAGGCCGAGGGTTAAAGAAATGCACTTACCAGAGGTCGCCATTGTTCTGTAGTCATTTGTGTCAAACAAAAGTGTAAATGATTTAAAATGGGTATGTAACGTGTAACACACGCTCTTATTATTCAATATGAGTATGGGTTAAACATGCATCGATGGCCAGGAGTAAGTTTATGCTTGTTTACTTTTTCTGATTGTCTGCATGTGTAATAAAATGTTAATCTGTATTTGTTGGTTAGCTATTGGTGTTTTGGTTAAGTTGGAATATGTGCGTGTCTGTGTGTGTCGGTGCGAGTGTAAATAATATGGCGCAGAGGCTTCCATATATTGAAGCAAAGGGATTATGTGGAAAAGAGAAACATATTTTTATGTTCCATCATTGAACACCTTGAGGTTTTAAAGTAAATATAATTTAAATTTTACTAATTCTTTTCGAAAGCAAATTATTATATCCACTTTATAGTGACGCATAAAGACGTCCTGAAAAAAAACAATTGTCCAAAATGAGGGGTGAGACTACAATCAGACTAATAAAAAAAAATCATGTTAAGCCTGGTCCCTATTGGAATTCAGGACGTGTTAGCGCATTTTCGTATTATGTATCAGTACTTATGTTAGATATCAGAATTATGTAGTTATCAGTAATTGTGTTTAGATTTTAGACATATTTTTATGAATTTTCTTGTGTAATGAATATACCTGACATTTTTTTTATTTAAAAGTAATTTCTTTACATTTTAAAAAAAAATTATTTTCTCTTTAATCTAACTACAAGTCACCACAAATGATGACGTAAAACTCTCTAAACTTTTACACATATTCTAATGACGTCAACTAAAAAAAAACAACTAATTCTTTTGCACCCTTTCGCACCACTCTTCAATGCCTGAAGGATTATGCAATCGACTTCCGGCAATGGCGGCCGTTCCCTGCGCTAGTGTTACCTCTCGATTCGAAATATTTTTTGGTAGTTTTAACGGGTTTTTTTAACGGATCGAGTAACTGAGTGTTGATGCACAAATGGCAGGTCAGGACATACAAAAAACATATATACCTCATGGGTCTAGGACTTATGGATGCTGAGATCAAGGGTGATGACGGACGGACGGACAAAACGGGTGCAATAGCGCATTCGACTTCTCGAAAATGCGCTAAAAATGTAAATGGAAAAGATGTAAACAGAGTACGGGTTAGCCTGACAGGACGTAACAAAACAGCGAACGTTTCAGCAAAGAGCCTTTTTCAACGGACATATACACATATAAAACGAATATTGAAAAAAAACGAATATAAAAAATTCAAAAATAAAAATATAAGTAGAAAGAAAAGCCAAGGTAATTGATAATCCATTAAAAATAAGATTAGTATCGATGCAAAAGATTTAAGAAAGGTAATGAAGTTTAATTAATTTGAAGTGTATTTATTTTTTAGCTCACGTTCATCTTGTAAAATGGATTAAATACTTGAATGTGACGCCTCAAGGATCCACCAATAAATAAATAACAAATAAATAATTTGATCTACCTTAAAAATCTATATTCACGAATTAGAACACTACAAAATAAGCCTAAGGAAATCTTTTATTATTTATATTAATTTTTTTTTAACTTTTTTTTTTTTTTTACAAAACTGTTGTAACTAACTTTTCTTGTTCTTCAGTCGAAATCGACGAGGACATTTCTTATCTCAATTTGGTGGGTTATTAGACCAATTCTCGCTCAAAAGTGTCGTCCACATGTCGGACAAAAGATGGTTGGGGCCTGTTGTCGGGACTGTGAACCCCGTCTTTTGTTTGTTTCATAGACTGCTCCACCGTTTGGAATAAAAAGGCAGCAGTGGGCTCGGTCACTGGCTGCTGCCTCACAGGAGTCATACCCAATGCGTATCTGTCGCAGCGCTTCTTTTAATATCCGCGGGCTCTATTCCTATCAGTAGGCTCGTCATAGATGAGCCTCTTCGGAAGCTGATGGTCATATATTACTCACACTCACTGGGTAAACTTTCTTTTGATCGTTAACATTAACCCTTGTTTTTCCTCTTCTTTTGTCGGAGCAAAATAATATCTTTGGATAGAAGAACACACTGAAACATATATTATGTATAAATATTTGTGTGTGTTTGTGTGTGTGTTTGTGTGTACTCGTACGTGTGTGGGGTTCTGGGTTACATATTATATTTGTATGTTTGTAAGGGTGAAACTTTCTAAATAATATTTTTATTCCTTCCTGTTTTCAATCATTCTATACATTTCTATTTCTGGTGCCTTCTTAACTATAAAGGCTATAGTCTAATATTAGCACAAAAATGCATCCTTGTTTTGATGTTGTTGATTGCAGTCATTAGACTGTATGACGTACTTCATGTATCATTATCTCCGTGATCTGCCAATTATCGGGATCTCGTTTATATAAAATTATACATAGCACGCTACATTTGTATATTCAAAATTGAAAGAATTAAATAAGTTTAAACTTCATTACTTCGCTTAAGCCAAATTCATTTAAAATTCTCCTATCACTGCGGTTGAAATTACTCTCGAATACTGAATAATAATAATTTTAATAATGTAACAAAGATTTCTTCACTTTTAACTCCTCTTTGCTACTGTAGTGTTTGACACTTCATGCTTGTACATTGGGATAAACAATTAGCACTATACAATATACTCTACACAAAAATACTGATGATGGAAAAAGGTGATGCAAAAAAAAAAATGTTTTCGATGAACAGCGAAGTTCTAAGCCAAGTCTTAAAATACAACTCAAAACTGCGACATGAATGAAATGTTGGGTCCGGCCTTCCCTCTTGTTCAATCCGAAATTCTCACCAAACACTAAGTTTCTTCGCCATTGTCTAGATGCGACCTTAATACGCCACCAATCCGTCGGGGCCAAAGAAAGTGGGAAACATAAACTCTCTAATCCCAGATGATGAGGTTTATATCACGGAGTAGCTGGACTTGTTTACCTCTACCACCCTTACGAGACTCTGTATGTTAAAAAAAACAGAGGGAAGGCGACGGAGGTTATGTCTTTGTCCACCAGAGGCTGAAAATCTATTTTAATGATTTTTATACTTTTTAAAGTTTAACATTTTGTAAATGATAAATGAGAACGTAAAGATTCAAGTAATTCTTGTCTCAGACTATTGAATAATTTTAAAAAAAGATTTAACGAAAAAAGAAAGTAGTGACTGCATTTTTGTAAAAAATTGAAGTATGCAATTGAGTAGCACATCTTTAGAGAGTCACAATAGAATACCCCACTCAGTAGACACGATACCACTTATACTTTTTTACGCCCTTGAACTGTGTAAGCAGTTTTCTGTCTTGCTCGATTTTATACTGCTGATCTAAATTTCAAACGACATTATGACATGTCTTATGTACTACGAATTACAAACACACAAATTTTGGAAATTCAAATGATGTCTTCCCCCCCCCCCCCCCAAATCGTGTTGCTATTATCATTGCGCTTTATATTATTTAACTAGAAAGACAAGTTTATAAAAGATTATCAGATAAGTATTTCAGGCTGCTATATTTAGCATAACTATAGAACCAAACATTTTTTTTTAAACTAGCTCCTGAATTTTTCCCAAATTTCTTAAACAAAAACATTTTTTAAAAACTTGAAAGAAAAATATGACGAGAAATATTTTTCCCGAGAATTTTCATTCGCCTTCATCAGGTTGTTAGCCCTACATTTTACTAAAGGAACAGCGCCATGGACAGCACAATAAGGCTTTCGAACGCGTTTTTCGATGCTTCTTCAGCGTTCTCTAATAAAAGCTAACCCCTACCTCCTACTTACGTAGTTCCCATTTAATATAGACTATATCGGTCTCATAAATTTCAATTAAATAAAAATAAAAACGCGGTATCAACTTCCCACCAAAGCAAGAATTCTACGACGAAGGGCAGAACAAAGGGGCTAGGGTTAAAATAATATAGAATTCCACACAATATGATCCACTTCTAACCAAAATACGTAAGCTGTGAAGCATTACCATGTGTACATCTAACTGACAACTAACCCTTCTGTGTAAGGCTGTTCACGACAAGCTCAAAACAAAACCAAACCGAATTTCAAGCGTTCGTCAACGCATAAACCCAAAGAAATAGAACCTAGCAGAAATTAGGTTTAAAAGAGAATATATTTAGCGGTATTTTTGTGATCATAGTCCATAGATCTTATCATTTATATGGCGGAAAGCTATTAATAGAAATATTGGCGCAAATTTCATTAAAAATAAATAAAATGTACGAGTCAATATATTAAAGTAGGTAAATTGAAAAGGATGCATCTTATCAGCTGTCTGTTAATTCTTTGTTAATTAAAAGACAGCTTATTGGACTTGAAAAGGGAAGAACAGTTTCGTAATTTTACTATGCAAACAATTTTGAGAACATAGTGATTCGACTGTATTTATGTTTCAAAACATTGTTCCGCTAAAATGTAATGAAAAAATAGGACATTATTCATTGAGCTATGACGTTTTCCAGTTTTAGAAATGACAGGGCCTATTGGTCTAGGTCAGGGGTCGGGACACCATGGCTCGCGAGCCAGATATGGCTCTATTGATGGGTGCACCTGGCTCTAAGACAAATGTTCAATTTTTTTTAAAAAGTTTATTCAGACTCTTTTGATCTATATATAAATAGCATATCTTAACTGCATAGCTATGTTATTAAAAAGAATTCAAGGACATAATTATTGCTCTTAAAAATTATTTTTTTTAAACTACACAAAATGCACACATTGGCTTGAATTTTTAGTTTTTAACATAAGGTATGGCTCTCATAGAATTACTTTTCAAAATATATGGTGTTTATGCTCTCTCGGAGAAAAAAAGTTTCCCAACCCCTGGTCTAGGTTTTTCAAACAATATTTGAATTCATTCTTTTTTTAAAAATTGTTTACACTTATCTCGCTAAATCAAGAACAAAGAAACAACATAAGTGGTAATACTAAAGATTCAAAATAGGAAATGCCATTCGATTACGATTGAAAGAAAAAATGAATAGTGTTTAAATCTCTGAACTAGACGCTTTCAGCGGAGCAATCATGAACAATTGACAAGCCTTTAAATCGAGATCTGCTGATGGAGGATCCACCAAATTAAGCCGTGTAACTAAATTTCAGCTTTGTGCGATGAAAGGAATTCTTTACGTTAATGAGCTTAGAGATATAGTTGAAGCGAACAGAGCCTAACTCAATAATAGTATAAGAGGATATGTTTAAAAATCCATTCCACCTATTGCGACCACGAACTTTTCTATCTCCAATTCTTAACCGTCCAAATTTTTTCTCTAAAAGCTCACTTTCCCAATGGGCATTACATTCAGCCACAGTTCACTCTACCACCACCACCACCACCACCACACCACCACCACTACCATCACCACTACCACCAGCACTACCACCAACACTACCACCACCACTATCATCACCACTACCACCAGCACTACCACCACCACTACCACCACCACCAC
>MUZC01000085.1:638453-650312 GCA_002072015.1 Radix auricularia
CACCACTACCACCACCACCACCACCACCACCACAACTACCACCACCACTACCACCATAATCTACCAATCAATTCGTCTACATTGCCCCCACCCCACACTTCCACACTCTTCTCCACCTCCGCACCCACCACCCCTGAACCCCATTCACTCCCCCACCCCTTACCTCTTCTCTCCGACACCCCCATTAATAACAAGTGTTATTGGGTTAATTACTACATAATTGGCTGCCTCCAAGGGTTAAGGAGCTATAAAACGGAGAAAATTATTAATCGATGGCGGGGGGAATTTTCTGTGTACCGATATGACGGCCACGCGGACGGGAGTGTTTGTATAGACATCCAGCCCCTGCATGGAGTGATTAGCTCTTTTCTCAGCGGTCGCCTTTTCAATGGACGCGTCTTATGTACATTACGTTATTTATGGTAAATAAACAGAGGGTGCAGAATAGAGCTAGCAGAGTGTGTGTGTGTGTGGGGGGGGGGGGGGGGTGATGGCGTTAGGGAAGGAATGAGACTTGATAAAGAATGTTGTGGCCGCCAACCCGTAATACCCTAGGTAGATGGGGTTTTGTATGCTGCTTATTTTTCCCCTCGCTAATTGGAGATTTGTAGTGAATAACGGAAGTCATAGACTATTTCTGAATGGGCTTAGGTCATAAGAAATGGTTGTCATATAGCTGTTTTCTCCACATGGTTGTCATACAGCTGTTTTCTCTACATGGTTGTCATATAACTGTTTCCTCCACATGGTTGTCACAAGGCTGTTTTCTCCACATGGTTGTCATATAGCTGTTTTCTCCACATGGTCGTCATGTAGCTGTTTCCTCCACATGGTTGTCACAAGGCTGTTTTCTCCACATGGTTGTCATATAGCTGTTTTCTCCACATGGTTGTTATATAGTTGTTTCCCCCACATGGTTGTCACAAGGCTGTTTTCTCCATATGGTTGTCACATAGCTGTTTTCTCCACATGGTTGTCACATAGCTGTTTCCCACACATGGTTGTCACAAGGCTGTTTTCTCCACATGGTTGTCATAGAGCTGTTGTCTCCACATGGTTGTCACAAGGCTGTTTTCTCCATATGGTTGTCATATAGCTGTTGTCTACACATGGTTGTCACAAGGCTGTTTTCTCCACATGGTTGTCATATAGCTGCTGTCTACACATGATTATCACAAGGCTGTTTTCTCCACATGGTTGTCATATAGCTGTTTTCTCCACATGGTTGTCATATAGCTGTTTTCTCTACATGGTTGTTTTCTCCACATGGTTGTCATATAGCTGCTGTCTCCACATGGTTGTCATATAGCTGTTTTCTCTACATGGTTGTCACATGGCTGTTTTCTCCACATGGTTGTCATATAGCTATTTTCTCCACATGGTTGTCACATAGCTGTTACCTCCACATGGTTGTCATATAGCTGTTTTCTCCACATGGTTGTCACATAGCTGTTTCCTCCACATGGTTGTCACATAACTGTTTCCTCCACATTGATTTGACACGAAAACGGTGCTAATCAACATCTAGATTCTTAAACAAATTGGAGATTTTAAATTATATTTCCCCCTCTTCACCCCCGGCCCCGGGGGGGGCACCTATTTAAAAAAACATAGATAAAAAAACAGAGTTATCGTACCGATAGGCTTTGTGGGATTGACTTAAATCTCTTCAAATTTTTAGGCTCAAATGTCATGCGCTAAAGATGCTGCGCTATAGAAACAGTTGCGGCTTCTAGCGTTAACATCATGCGTTGCTTCGATATACCTATTATTTATTATCGATGAGACCAATGCAGATCTGCTCGGAGCGAAAATAAAATGAATTCTCCAGAGATAAGTCAAAGCAAAAAACAAAATAACTTACGATGTATTGTAAAAATGAGTTTCCAAATTTGTCTAAAAATAAAAGTGCACTCACAATTTGATATCTAAACCTAGAAAGTGGGATTACCTGTTTGTGGCTTTCGTTCTGGCTTTTCATAAAGTCCAGTTTACAAACGGATGGGTCACCATCAATGAACTATGGTGTCTTAAACTCGGTCTTTCGAATCAAAACTCCGGACTGTCACCGCTACAGTCCGTCTCAATTCTGTCTGGCCGAGTTCTGTCAAGAAATATCCTTGTGCGTGAGTCTACTTTACTCCGCTCACCGAATATAGCTGGCTGACCATCGGGGTGATTTTTAGGCTGACCATCTTACTGACCTGTCCCTGAAACTCCCCTCCCCCTTTTAATAACAGGGGCTGTTAACCCTTGATCATCATTTCTCGCTAACCTATCTGCTTGCTTATCGGTTAACTTGTATTTCTCATAAGTTACTTGCTTGGTCATACAACCAAGCACTATATAAATCACCTAAAGATCTGATATCATCGGAATACATTTAATCAGTTAGAATTCCTCCGATTTTAATACGTATACATATATCCTTGGATATGACGCATAGCTTAACTAACAAACCGACTGTTCTTGCTTTGACATAATCAAGAGAAACTTTGGCTAACCTTTGACAACCCAAAGAAGATATTTCATTCCTTTGGTACACATTTTTTTATGTTATGACAGCGCTTTGCTCATGAAAAAATTAACTAAACATAAAATATTATGACAAAAATCTAAATTTTTAGAGAATGTTATATAAAAGTTGTGAGAGAAGGTTGTTAGCTACAGGTAAACGCCTCCCTCTTATTCCAGCCCTTTTTATTTTCAGAGTCCGTGTTGAGCAAAGAGAAGGTCATCGACGAGACACCCATGAACATCGTTGTCGTTGCCGGGTCTACAGCCTTGTTGCCCTGCAGCGTTAATCCTTCGTACACGGAGCAGTTTGCCGACCAATACAAGGTGAGAAGACAATGATTTTCGGTCTTTTCAATGTAGGTGGCTGATAAGTGTGTTGATCCATGGTGAATTTGTCAGGGACCCTTCTCTTTCTCACCTTCCAAGATTCATTGTTGTAACCTCTGTGTATACGCTTTTGTGTCGTTCGATACTATTTTCTCAAATCATCGTGTCTGTTTCTAAGAGGAAAAAAATAGGTGGGAGCTTCAATAATTTTATACGCAATTTCCCTTAGGAATAGCGTTTCCATAAGGGAAATATATGTGCACATGTTTCTAATGCTCGAGCTTGCACATACAACTCCTCCTGAACCATACCAGATAGAATCTAGAGGGTTCGGGTCTATTGTTGGAAATTGCGTTTCGTTATACATTCGAGTTTGTATTAGTTTTTTTTTAAATATTCGCTCTATAGTGTAACGCTGACTGTTCTCTTTGTCTACTTTAGTTGTTTGTATGTTAATTTTTAAATTTTAATTTTAAGAATATAAAGCCTATTAAAATGATTATTTCCTAACTAATGATACATCCAAAGTACCAACATAATAATTTAGAGTCTTTTCAACTTCACTGCGTGAATGAAGTCCGTGCTGAAGTTTAGCTATCAATGGATTAAAATTGAATATATACATTAACTATAAAATATTTATTAATTATTTTAATTTCTCACCATAAAATATACAATCTTTATTTGCGTAATACATTCACCTGTATTTATAATAATATTGTCCGTGTTTGAATGACTTATGTTTATTAGAATACGTTTTGATTCGGATGTGGTCTTAACAACGAAGTTACTCACAAGTAACGTCAATGTTCAGATCTCTGACTAACGCCGCGCAGCAGTTTAGAATAACCGCGCATCAAATTTTGTAAAAGATTACACAAAAAATAGATGCTGCATACGGGGTTTTTTTTAACTTTGCGCAGAGACCAACGAACCTTAGAGGGAAAATTCTGTCACGATTGTCGTTTTATAAAAGCAGGTTTTTACAATGCTACGTTACTTGCAACATTAGTATATTCTGATTGGGCGACTCATTTCGTTAGTCAATAATTGCGCGGTGACTTTGTTTAATGTTGGTTTTCAAAACACCTAATAGGATTGATATCATTAAAGTTTGTTTGACACACGATATTAACGATTCTTAAGTTTATACGGCAGTGAATCCTTGTATTACATTAAAAAAAGTTTTAGCCTACAAGAATTGATTCAACCCAAAAATTTACATCGTTATTTTTGTTTGGAATCAAGCTGTCGTATATGCAGTGACCAGTTAAACTTTTATAAATGAAAATTATATAAAGAAACAAATAAGTATATGTATTTACTTGTTCATTATATAGTTTGAAAGGGCCGAGTCCATGGAGCTAGCCCCGATAGAAGGGTAACAAAAATTAGCTGGTGCCCGGGACCACACAGACTAACAAGCTGAAGCAGCGGGGTGCACACAAAAATTATAATAATTAAAGTTATATTGAGACCAATACCAGCTAATTTGCAAAGCCTAGGTCTATTTCAAGCATGCGGGCTATAATGTATTCTTTCAATTTAAGTCTTCTTTCCTTTTTAAAAAAATTCATTCTTTTTGGCGTTTTTCGCGTTTTTTCTTTAGTGAGAAGTACTGCTTGCTTACCCGTATCCTGATCACTGGCCTATCTGCAAATGAAACGCATGAAATATCGTAGCTCTTATACAGCCATAGCTCTGGTTTAGATGTTGGTGGTGGGGACGGGGGGGGGGTGTTACATTAGCTTGGTTTCACTCACGCACATTAAACTGTACATCGTGGTCACACCCCCACCCCAGCTTTTACCGCCCCTTGTACCCATATAATCTCTTTAAATCACTTTGACCGCTCCAAGAGGCTCCGTCTCGTAATACAGCACGTCTATAAATAACCTGAGGGGATGGCTCACGTCCAGCCGAGCCATCTACCCGAATGATGGACGCCGACGGTTCACGTCCGTGTGGGCTCTGGCCTGCATTGACCAGTGTCCGGTCCGTGCGAATGGCCATTCTCAGTTTGATGATGATACATGAGACATGTGTGATCAGGCTTTCAAAAATTTCCCCTCGTCCCGGGGAACAAAAAATATGAATTAACGAGGGCGTCTTCATTTGGCCTCAACCACACCGATGTTCTTCAATCTTAGGATGGCGTCGGGTAAAGAAGCTGTGGGAGGGGGGTGGGCGGTTAGGAACAGCGAAGGAAAGATATACTGTCGCAATGCATCTTTTATTTTTGTGCTTCCGGCGCGCAGGATTTTCTTTCTTCAGGTCGATGTCGGTTGAATACGAAAACGTCATGGTGATAAAATACGGAGTTTATGTGCGATGGCCGACAAGTGGTGGTTGGGAAAAAAGTGAGTGTGTGTGGGGGGGGGCGTATCGTCAGAAAGAATTCACTGATGTCTTGGACAACGACCTGGCCCTGGAGTTCAGCGAGGAATGATTGATCCATCTGTCTCTGGATTTGTTCTTCTAATAGGCGTTGTCTTTGCGGTGAGTGCAGAGCAAGAAAAGAAGAGACCTTAACCTAGAAGTAGTGAGTGCAGGGCAAGAAAAGACCTTAGTTTAAAAATAGTGAGTGCAGAGCAAGAAAAGAGACCTTAGCTTAGAAGTACTGAGTGCAGAGCAAGAAAAGACACCTTAACCTAGAAGTAGTGAGTGCAGAGCAAGAAAAGAGACCTTAGCTTAAAAGTAGGGAGTACAGAGAAAGAAAGAAAACCTTAGCTTAAATTTAGTGCATGCAGAGCTAGAAAATAGTCCTTAGCTTAAAAGTAGTGATTGCAGAGCAAGAAAAGAACAGACCTTAACCTTGAAGTGATGAGTGCAGAGCAAGAAAAGAGACCTCAACGGGAAATAAAATACTGTCCCAACAAACTTCAATTTATTTTGATACATCTTTTTTCCCTCAACGTGAAACAGAAATCGCAAACACAAAAAAGGTTTTGCGCTTTAAATGAATCATATAAGGTAAACAAAAGTCCTCTATAAAAAAAATAAAGGTGTGCTGCTTGGAGATCAAAGCGGTTGAGTTTGTTCATTTAAAAAACAACAACTTTGCTTTGACACTAAGTTTGCTTTGAAATACGCTGATTGATACTAGATAATGTGGTTTATCTACCACCTCTCCGCCCTCAACTCTTATAACACACACCCATTGCATTCGCTTGTGTTTCTTGTGTTCACTAACTCGTTTTGACATAGAAAAACTGATGTTAATAATACGTAAAAGGTTGTTAGTATTTAAATTTAATAAATTTAATATTTACTAACTTTTACAGATGGGTAAAGTCGTTGGCCGAGGGGGTGGACTGCATAGAGATGAATGAGGCCGTGTTTGGTTTTGTTAATAAAAACAACCTGCTTTGACACTAACGTTGCTTTGAGATAACCTGACATTGGGTCTTCGATTGTAGATGTTGTTTATGTACCCTCACTCTCTCCTCCCTCCATTCGATTGTGTTTTATGCGTTCGTTACCAGAAATTTTTTTAAAAATAATACACCCACATTTCTCAGTTTATTAAAGTCAATAAATTATGTACTAACAGTGTAAGATGGGTAAGAGGCCATCCATAAAGGACGTTTTTCACTTAGGGGAGGAGTTGATTACACATTTGTGACAAAGGGGTGTGTGTATGTTTTAGAAATGTGACGTCACATAAAAAACGTGCAACTTTAAATAAAAGTTCCACTTAAATACTTGTTTGCTTACAATTTATTTAATGACGTTTAACATGGATTTACAAAAGCATTGATTTGAAAGTTCAATTTCACATTAAATACTAACTTACGTGACAGTAAAGTTATTTGACACGTGCTCATTATCAAAAAGGAAGTACGGCTGCTATGGGGGGGGGGCGAGGGCTGCAAATCTTTGCACATTGTAGGGGGTTCTAAGTTTTTATGACAAAGGGGGGGGGGGTGAAAATCGGCCAAAATCATGTAACGTCCTTTATGGTCCTCGGCCTTGTGGCTACTGTGTGGGTAGCATTAATAGTGGTCATGACGAGGAAAATTATGCGATGTTTCGAATATGTAACCCAGATACCCGTTCGAAATTCCGAGGGTACCCGGGCAGAATTTTTAAACAAAATTGACAGCCCTTCTGGCGACCATATCCTTGCCTAACCTCCATAAACAGAAGCCATTTATTAAGTCATTTGACGATTAGAACTTTTCGATGAAGCTTAACTTTTAAACATTCCACCCCAATGCTGACGCCTAGTCTTTGGTACGCTCCCCTAAATAACTTTTTATTTTTTACTCCTGAACTGTATACTATTAATATTTCAACATTCCCTTTTCTACTTCTTCTGTGTATTAATTCAAAATGATTATTCTCTTAGTAAAGGAAAATATTGCACACCAAAACATATTGTAGTGTTTTTAAATCTCATATTGACTTGGCATAAAAAAAAATTTGTGTAGTCTAGTTGTTTCTTAAAATTGGGAGCATTGTGCAATGTAAGAGAATATATTTTGGAAAGAAAATGAAAACGTGTGTGTGTGTGTGTGTTTTTGTGTTGTTGTTGTTGTTGTTTGTTTGTTTTTTGTTGTTGTTTTTTTTTTGTGGTTTTTTTTGGGGGGTGGTGATGGGGGAGTCATAGTATATGCTCAGCATAAAAATAAGATTGTTGGTTAGGTCAAAATATATTGTAAATTTTTATTTTTAAGGATTGACTCGGAAACTTCTATACGCTATAGGGGCTTTTAGAAAACTCCCATAGCATGTGGGGGAGTGGGGCGGGGGGAGAGATACATGCATGTGATTCAGATTTTTAAAAAAATAAAGTTGGAAGTTACTACAATTACATCCAATTTACTCGTATTGGCGCATGAGTTAAAGTTGGGGTTGGCTCCAACCCGTTTTTGCAGCCACGATAAACGTTTAGTGGAGTCATTAAGGGTGGTAAAAATGAAATTTTTTGTCAAATCTCTAAAATTACCATGTCTGATCATTTGTGGTTCATGGTTTTTTCGCAAATTTAATTCCTTGATTCAGTTGTAAGTACTGTTCTCTCTTCGCTAAAATCACAAAAATTAATATGTCAAATGCTCTGCCCCATTCCCTCAGGCTGCAAACCTCACGAAACAGCACAGGAGATCCATTCCTCACACTAGCCCTTATATTCGCTAACTTTGATTTACGAACACACATTTTTGTGAGAATTTCCTTTGAAAGTTTAAGACAAACCAGTTTAGAGAGTCTAAGTCAGTTTTATCAAACACAATAACTTGACGAGTTTTCGGGTAACAATTATTTAATAAAAGTTACCTTTAGGCACTTCCAATGAGTGTTTTCAATACGATTAGATGACCAGTGCTGCGTGGTGTTTGTCACAGCGAGAGTTTACCCACCTTAATATAAATATACATCAACGTTTAAGAGACAAAGAGCAGATTCGGTCAGAGCTACATCCCAGTCTATGAGGAGAGTAGAAGAGTGATCCCCTAACTACTTCAGTGATCCCCTAACTACTTCAATGATCCCCTAACTACTTCAATGATCCCCTAACTACTTCAGTGATCCCCTAACTACTTCAATGATCCCCTAACTACTTCAGTGATCCTTCAGTGATCCCCTAACTACTTCAATGATCCCCTAACTACTTCAGTGATCCCCTAACTACTTCAGTGATCCCCTAACTACTTCAATGATCCCCTAACTACTTCAGTGATCCCCTAACTAGTTCAATGATCCCCTAACTACTTCAGTGATCCCCTAACTACTTCAATGATCCCCTAACTACTTCAGTGATCCCTTAACTACTTCAGTGATTCCCTAACTACTTCAACGGACACAACAAGAGTGCAAAGGTGACTCCCTTATTGTACACCTATTCAGAAAATAATCATACTACTTTTTGTCTTATGGGAAGTAGAGGATATTGGACACCTATATCGATGATTAGTGTTGCCTTTCCAAAACCAGTAGTTTTTTTTTTTAAGTTCTTTTTCATAGTGTGTTTAAAATAAACTTAAACGATGATAAAGTGATATAGCAAGCATACTTTGCTCAAAAGGTTTATTTTAATAGTCAGTGCGTTTAAAATGGCCTCAACTTACTGTGTTAAAGTTGCTTTTCAATTTTGATCTGTTTAAAAAGACATTTCAAAGATCCCGTGTTAAGCATGGCTTTTTAAAGTTAATGTCTTATAAGATAGTGCTACAAAAACTCTAGTCTGTGCTCTTGTTCCAGCTCGTATTGAATACTGCAATTCTCTCCTGTCAGGTGCGCCAAAACAATGCATTGAAAAATACAGAGAGTTCAAAATTCAACTGCCAGATTATTTCTAAAGGGGAAAAAAATCATGACCATGTTACTCCGCTACTTTACTCACTTCATTGGCTGCCCATACAGGCCCGAATTGATTACAAACTGTCCGTTCTGTGTCACAACTTCTTTTCTGAATCGTGCCTTTCCTATCTTACTGAACTTTTGTCGGTCTACTCACCAAGTCGTCAGCTACGCTCTTCTGCAGATACACGCATTCTCTGTGTTCCTAAGACACGAACTAAAACATTTGGTGAAAGGTCATTCTCTTTTTGTGCAGCCAAACAATGGAATTCTCTACCATCCGTAGTATTTCAATTTCTAATTCCTTCAAGAGTGCACTTAAGACCAATCTTTTCAAAATTTATTTTCAAAATTAATAAAACAACATTTTTTAATAATTAACGTAGCTGATGCATAACGTATTGTCATTTATGTGGTTAGTATGAATGTTTATTTAATTAATATATGTTTTAGTATCTCCAAGTAAAGCGCTGTGAGCCCGGCTCCTTGCTGGGATACAGCGCTATCTAAATTATCAATTTATTATTATTATTATCTCTCAATGAAAACGTATACAAAGTGAACTTTCAATGATGGTGTCTTTTAATTCATCCTAACTTGGCACACTATTGCTGTACTTTCCATATTATTTCCGAGGCACATTTATCATTCGTAACAGTTTTTGTAAAATGTTAGTTTGAAAGTAACAATTTTTAAATTTTGTATTATAAACTGTCTTATGTTTAAGACACTATACTTATATGGTCAATCTAAGACGTTATAGTTATAGCGGATATCTTTAAAACACTAATGTATATAGTGTATTACACTTTTTGTTAGACACTTAACTTTTCTAGAATATACATAAGAAACTTTAGGATAGATAATATATCTAAGACCCTATCTGTATGTGTAATCTAATACACACATATCAGATCCTGTAACAAATAATGTAAAAAATAATGTAAAACACTATAGCACTTACTGAAAAATGTCTCTTTTAGCCTTCATCTCGTTTAATGACAAATGTTGGCAAGTGATGCAGCGGTCATCGGGCCACGGCTTTGAGGGTTCCACGCATTACCCAGCCGCATAACTATTGTCAGTTGGGTACACCTTCGGGGCTGGGTGACTCAGGTACTCCCTAGGCCCCGGGAACAAATCCTTGACCATCGGTACGGCAGTCGAGCGCGCTGCCACGCGACCACCGTGCCCCTATAATCCAATGATACATTTATCCCTCACTTCACTGCTTTGTCAAATCTCCATTCCCTTTATTAAGACAGAATCTAAATGTCCATTAAAAACGCATGAACTCCGATACTAGCAACATGGATCCAAATTTCCCTGCACAACTTCTTTCCCTTTCATTATATCAGCTATATCTAAAATACCTCGTTTATCGTAAGGATATTCTTACAACGTTTAACTCCAGTCTCCCTCATTATATCTAAGACACCTTACGAGACTTGTTTTGAAGACAACAACGACCGATCGCTTCTTGCATCCTCACTGACAGTTCATTTATGACTACGCCAGTCGGTAGTGGCGTCTTGGGAACATCTCCGATCACCAGGGGGCGCTGTCTACCGAAAGAGGGGCCGCCCTCATCGATCACTGCTGTGCTAAGAGTGTTCAGCGGACATCTTTCTTTTTTCTATTTGAACCAATAATAGAAGATCTGAGCAAACATCATTTTAGGGCCCACCAAAAAAACTCTTAATACTCGTACTTGATTCACTGATCTATGATTTTATAGACGTTACTGCTGTATGCAAATGTCATTATTTAATAGATATATTTGGTACTTGACTCTTTTAGTTTTAGACTAACATTTAAATCTATCGTTTAAACTTTAGAAATCGTCAATTTTCTAAAAACAAATTCTTTTTATTACATAAACGTATTTTCCCAGCAGGAAAAACTGATTTCTTTTCATCGTGTATAATCTCTTTATTTACCCCGATAGACATCACCCATTTACTCTCATTCGTGTATGACCCGTTTATTTACCCCCGCTAGATATCACCGATCTACTCCCCTCCACGTGCGACCCCTTTATTTACCCCCGCTATACATCACCGTTTTACTCCCTACTCCCGTACGACCCCTTTATTTACCCATCCTACAAGCAGACGATGCCGACCAACAATGGCAGCTGTCTGGGTATCATGGCTCGCGCTCCATTATGAGAGATCACGTGGCACTGAATCACTCCCTTCGACTGTAGCAGTGCTGACCCCCACGATCTTGGTCAGCGCGAGTGGTCCACGGGTCACTATTATACAGTCTACTATTGTGACTTCGCTCAATTTATTGTCTTCGTGGTCCCCCCCCCCCCGAATGATTTTTTTTTTAAGTGCGGACCAAAAAAGGGTGACCGGAGAAAGTTGGGAGGTTGGGGGGGGAGAAGGTTAGGGCTTTTCAACCAGTTCCTTTGTTAAATCTAATCTTTAAGATAGTTCTTTATTTTGCTGCTTTGTATCAGATATGTGGACCCAGGTTTCTTTGCATTTTTTGATTTGGTAGTTTTGTTGTTCATAATCTTGGTTAGCTTTTAAAACCCCAAAACTTTTCCGGACTTTCTTACGCCTTAGTCACGTCAGAAGCACCATCTGAACTAATGTCATTTTTTAAAATACATGTATATTTTTAAAAACACTTTTAAAAAACTAGTTTTGAAACCGCAGTCAAGCGCAATAACTTGTTTAAAAAATTAACTTTCCCAAAGAT
>MUZC01000085.1:650466-664180 GCA_002072015.1 Radix auricularia
TTTTTTTTTTTTTTTTATTTTAAAGACTTTAGCTTTTTTGTATTTGGAACGGGAATAGAAAAAACATTTGGTGGAGCAGCAACTAAATCCTTACTTATAAAACCAACAAATAAATAATTTTAAAAAAATTAAAAAATTGTCATTTAGTCGCGGACACAATGTCACTCTTAACTTCTCGGTTAATAATTCTAACACTTCACTTTTTTTTTTAATTACAAAGTAACGAATGCATTTTTTAACATAGCAAGAGATTTTATTCACTAGGTCAGGGTCTCCAAACTACGGCGTTTTATCCGGCCCCTGGTGACCTTGTAAACTTAGTAAGTTGGGGATTAGTAGTCAGCCCCCGAACTGCTGTTTGACAGTTAATGCGGCCCTCCGGCAGAAAAGTTTGAAGACCACTGCACTAGGCTCACGTCTCACCTTATAGCCCCAGCAAACAACATATGCCATTCTTCTGTTTGATATTAACGCATATGATCAAGCAACATGATAAGATCCATACTATTTTTCGCTTTGTTTGTCCACCGTATCTTCTCTTCTTACTGTTGGTGGGGCTCAGTTCTTGCCACTCAATCTTTCTTCTAGGGTCTTACAGGGTTAGTGACAAAGGACTGCAGATTACGAGAGGGCTTTTAAAATCAGAGCGGCGTGAGAAAAAACAAAACAACACTCTTCACATAAATTACCGCTTGTTCCTTACCGTATTTTTGTGATAAGGTAGAATTTTTGGCGCATGGCTTTTCTAGAAGTCATCTGAGACAATCAGGGGAAACGTAACGGTTAAATTTTTAAAAAATATATTTTAAAAATCAAAACCTATTGTTAAAATAAGTTGTTTTTATAGGTCAGAATTCTAACTCCCATCAACAATAAATGAACATGATAATATTACATTTTATAATGTAAATAAATTTAAAGCATATCTTGTTGATATTTAAATTTAAAGCATTAAAAGATATTTAAAAATTTTCAAGCTTCTCAAAGAAGATCAGGACGAGAAATAATTTGAAAATATTCAAATACAAAATGTATCAAAAGACACATAAAATTAAGATTATGTCACACATATTTAAATAATTTCAAAAAAGTTCTAATTCTCCCCTTTTTAGCGCATTTTCGAGATGTCGAAATCGCTATTGCACCCGTTTTGTCCGTCCGTCCGTCCGTCCGTCATCACCCTTTATCACAGCATCCATAAGTCCTAGACCCATGATGTATATATGTTTTTTGTATGCCCTGACCTGCCATTTGTGCATCAACACTCAGTTACTCGATCCGTTTAAAAACCCCGTTAAAACTACCAAAAAATATTTCGAATCGAGAGGTAACACTAGCGCAGGGAACGGCTGCCATTGCCGGAAGTCGAATGCATAATTCATCAAGCATTGAAGAGTGGTGCGAAAGGGTGCAAAAGAATTAGTTGTTTTTTTTTAGTTGACGTCATTAGAATATGTGTAAAAGTTTAGAGAGTTTTACGTCATCATTTGTAGTGACTTCTAGTTGGATTAAAGAGAAAATATTTTTTTTTTTTTAAATGTAAAGAAATGACTTTTAAATAAAAAAAATGTCAGGTATATTCATTACACAAGAAAATTCATAAAAATATGTCTAAAATCTAAACACAATTACTGATAACTACATAATTCTGATATCTAACATAAGTACTGATACATAATACGAAAATGCGCTAACACGTCCTGAATTCCAATAGGTACCAGGCTTAACATGATTTTTTTGTTATTGCTTGCTTCTTTGTGTGTATTTGTATTTGTGTGTGTGTGTGTGTGTTGTGTGTGTTGTGTGTGTGTTGTGTGTGTGTGCGATAGTTCGTGCGTGCGTGCGTGTGTTTGTGTCTGTGTGTGTTTATGTGTGCGTGTGTTTGTGTCTCTGTGTGTGTGTGCGTGTGTGTGTGTTTGTGTGTGTGAGATTGAGATGTGTGTGCGTGGTTGTCATACCTACAGAGAATTTTTTACGTAAATTTCTAATGTAAATAACTTTTTAAAAATCTTTCAAAGCGTCTTTTAAAATTTGTTTTGAAATTTTATTATTAAAACCGCAATGAGCAGTGTTTTTGTGCATCTTTTTTAAAGTTATGCAATTTTTAGCGCATTTTCGAGAAGTCGAATGCGCTATTGCACCCGTTTTGTCCGTCCGTCCGTCCGTCCGTCATCACCCTTGATCTCAGCATCCATAAGTCCTAGACCCATGAGGTATATATGTTTTTTGTATGTCCTGACCTGCCATTTGTGCATCAACACTCAGTTACTCGATCCGTTAAAAAACCCCGTTAAAACTACCAAAAAACTTTGCGAATCGAGAGGTAACACTGGCGCAGGGAACGGCCGCCATTGCCGGAAGTCGAATACATCATTTTTCAAGCATTCAAGAGTGGTGCGAAGGCGTGCAAAAGAATTAGTTGTTTTTTTTTGTTGTTGACGTCATTAGAATATGTGTAAAAGTTTAGAGAGTTTTACGTCATCATTTGTGGTGACTTGTAGTTAGATTAAAGAGAAAATAAAAATTTTTAAAATGTAAAGAAATTACTTTTAAATTAAAAAAATGTCAGGTATATTCATTACACAAGAAAATTCATAAAAATATGTCTAAAATCTAAACACAATTACTGATAACTACATAATGCTGATATCTAACATAAGTACTGATACATAATACGAAAATGCGCTAACACGTCCTGAGTTCCAAAAGGGACCAGGCTTAACAAGATTTTTTAATTTTTTCCCCTTCATTGTTCTAAAAATGACGTCATAAAATCTAATTGACGCCTCCCGTCTATGTCAAAGGTCATGTGGGTGAGTCCAATGGAGACGGCCATCAGCCTCCAGGACCGGCGGGTCCTCAACGACGGCCGCATCAGCGTCGAGAGGCCTTTCCTCAAGGACTGGAACCTCCACATCCGCAACGTCAGCTTGACCGACGCCGGGATCTACAAGTGTCAGATCAACACCGTGCCGGTCGGCACCAAGAAGATCAACCTCACGGTTCAAGGTCAGTGTCGGCGTCAGTGTCAGCGCCAGTGGGAGCCTTAGTGTGATCGTCAGTGTGAGCGCCAGTGGTAGCGTTAGTGTGAGCATTAGTGGGAGCGTCAGTGGGAGCGTTAGTGGGAGCGTCAGTTGGAGCGTCAGTGGGAGCGTCAGTGGGAGCGTTAGTGGGAGCGTCAGTGTGAGCGTTAGTGGGAGCGTCAGTTGGAGTGTCAGTTGGAGCGTCAGCGGGAGCGTCAGTGTGAGCGTTAGTGGGAGCGTCAGTGTGAGTGTCGGTGTCAGCGTCATGTAGTTGGAGCGTCAGTGTTAGCGCCAGTGTGAGCGTAATTTTGAGCGCCAATGTGAGGTTCTCATAGTGTGATCGTCGTGTCAGCGTCAGTGTCAGCGTCACGTCAGTGTCAGCGTCAGTGGGAGCGTCAGTGTGTACGGGATGTGACTGTGTTAATATGCTACATTGAGCCCCTGAGTAGAATATAGCCACTGTAACAGGCCTCATTAAACCCCTGACCAGAATATGCCGGGAGCTGTTCTGGTGTGAGCCAGAATATTCCCTCCGGGCCAGAATATACCCACGAGACAAGAACTTATCTCTTTTGACAAAATGTGTATATATAGTAATCATCTAAGAATAGATGTGTATAAAAAAAAAGTCCCTTCAATATTTTTTAAAACTATTATTGAAAGTTGGGTAGGAAAATGTTATGTTGATTTCATTCGACTTACATCACATTTACTTCACCCACATCCACCCCTAGTACCTGCACCCACATCAACCCCTAGTACCTCCACCCACATCCACCCCTAGTACCTCCACCCACATCCACCCCTAGTACCTCCACCCACATCCACCCCTAGTACCCCCACCCACATCAACCCCTAGTACCTCCACCCACATCCACCCATTATACCTCCACCAACATCAACCCCTATAACCTCCACCCAAATCCAGCCCTAGAACCTCCACCCACATCAATCCGAGCACCCCCACCTACACCCACCCAAGCACCCTCCTACATCCACCCTAGCATCCCCACATACATCCACCCGAGAACCCCAACCAAAATCAACCCACGCACCCCACCTACATCCACCCGAGCATCCCACCTACATCAACCTGCGCACCCCACCTATATCCACCCGAGCACCCCACCTACATCCACCTGCGCACCCCAACCTACATCCACCCAAGCACCCCAACCTACATCCACCCGAGCACCCCATCCACAGCCACCCGAGTACATCCACCCACATCCACCCCAAGTACCCTCACCCACATCCACTCACATCCCCTTGAGTACATCTACTCACAATTACCCCGAATACCCCCTCCTTAACCCTCCGTGTACACCCCCACACCACATGTCTCTCTTGCATGTACGTACACAAGATTAGTGCACCCCCAACCCCCGTGATGATAAATACAAAAACTGAGTTGATATTAACAAAATCCCAATCAACTCCAGCCGATCAATGTCCCTGCATCGGGGTGGGGGTGGGGATCACTCTTCTCATGTGTTACATCTCCACTCAACTCAACCCATCTTAACACCCAGATCAACCCAGTGTTTTGACCCTCCTCCCGTCCCCTCTTTCCCATGGATACCACCCCCCTCCCCTCGCCCGCACTTCTCGCAAACCTATAATTAGTAAGTTTTTGTTCTTTCACCCTGGCCGACAACAATGGCTTTAATCACTACAGTCCTTTTACAGCCCAGGCGTTTCACTCATTCTCTCACTCAATCTCTTTCTTTCTCTCCTCGCTCTCGTCCACCCCCCCCCCCCGCCCACACACAACCAACCCACCTCTGAACAGAGCCGCCCAGGATTATCGGGCACACCATGCCGACGGATGTGGACAAGCCGGAAGGCGAGAGAGTCGAGCTGTCCTGCAACGCCACGGGGACGCCCCAGCCGGCCATCACGTGGTACAGGATCAACAAGAAGCAGGGCAACACCAGAGAGAGTGGGTTTTGTGTCCTCACTGTCCTAATGACGTGATTGTTGGGTTTGGTTAAGCGGGGGGGAGGGGGGTTGTTGGGTTTGGGGACAGGGTGACGTAGATAGTTGGGTTTGGGGTGACGTAGATAGTTGCGTTTGGGGTGTAGTTGATTGGTTGGGTTGGGGTGCGTAGATACTTGGGTTTGGGGGAGGGTAGCGTATATATTTGGGTTGGGGGTGGTGTAGATAGTTGGATTTGGGGGGTGGCTTAGATAGTGGGGCTTGGGGTAGCGTATCTAATTGTCAGTGGCTTAGCGTGGAATTAAAAGGGGTTTGGGGGCTTAAGCTCTTTGGGGGCCCCACATTCATGGCGGTAGAGTAATATTTAATGTAAATAAATTACTGACACTTATTTAGGCCACCTCCCATTAGTGGGAGCACAGAAGACTTTCCCTCGCTCCCCCTCCCATAGCTATGCCACTGATAGTTGGGTTGGGGTGGCATAAATAGTTGGGTTGGGGTGGCGTAAATAGTTGGGTTGGGGTGGCGTACATAGTTGGGTTGGTGATGATGTAGATAGTTGGGTTGGGGCTGATGTAGATAGTTGGGTTGTGGGTGGCATAGATAGTTGTGTTGGGGGTAGCATAGATAGTTGGGTTGGGGCTGATGTAGATAGTTGGGTTCGGGTGGCATAGATAGTTGGGTTGGGGCTGATGTAGATAGTTGGGTTGGGGGTGGCGTACATAGTTGGGTTGGGGCATTAAAACCAACAAAAAAGTATGAAAAAGTTTTATAAAGAAAAAGACCACCACAAATGAATTTCAAAACAATTCATTTTTGACACTAACTTTTATATAGGAAATTTGCTTTAAAATTTAAAGTACTAATATCGGGACACAAAGAGAAATGTACAAGGGAATATCTCTAACAAAAAAAAAATTAAGTTCGTCAGATATTTTAAAAAAATATACTCACGACTTTACCTATCATTACTTGTTTTTGCTGATAATTTTTTTCTAAACGTCAGATACATTTTCGCCGCATTATTCTTCGAGGATCGCGTGCGTGACCAATCTGTCGTTATGACGTCACAAACGGAATCCTCTGAGTTCTGTTACCGACGTGGTTCAAGTTATCGATATGATAACGATAACTCTGTTTGTTGACTCAGGGGGCACTAACCCACTCAAGAATTGTTTTTTTTTTCTTCGTAGAGAAGGCTTTTAAGACAGAATATAGAATTCAACGGGAAAATAAACAATAAGAACTGAGGCATTTAGATTTTTTTGAAAAAAAAAAAATTTATACATCTCTGGTAGAAAACTACACAGAACACGGAACAAACTTGGTGTTTTTTTTATTTTATTACCTGACTTGTAGCAACACTGACTTACGTTATAAAACAAAACACAGATAAAGACAACCTTACTGTGAAGACAATGACTTGCTTATGAAACCCACTTAAAGACAAACTTGGTGTCACAAAACTGACTACAAAACCCAAACATAGACAACATGATTGTACCAACAGGGACTTATTAAGCCCTAACATGGACGGCGTGACTGTAATCACCGTGACTTTATATGAATCTTGGAGTTGTTTTTAAAAAATATTCCAATTAAGCTTTTCCCCTAACACACTTCGAATACCTTTTATAAAAAAAAAAAATAAAAAAATATAAAAAAATTAAAATAAAAAACAACACTTTAAGAACCTTTCATTTTGCTCTAGTATTTGTTCAGAAGGTTTTAACGCTTACCATCTATCCGTTACCAAGAAGATAACAACTTATACCTGTCTCATCCCCAGAGGTCGGCCACACAGGTGAATTTCTGGTCATCCACAACATCTCCAGGAGCTGTGCTGGCAACTACGAGTGCGTGGCGGACAACGGCGTCTCCCCGGCCATCAGTCACATGTTTAAAGTGACAGTTCTGTGTGAGTATCAGTTGTCGTCTTAAACTAATATGTGACAGTTATGTGTGAGTATCGTTTGTCCTCTTAAACTAATATGTGACAGTTCTGTGTGAGTATCGTTTGTCCTCTTAAACTAATATGTGACAGTACTTTGTGAGTATCAGTTGTCGTCTTAACCTAATGATGTGAATTTAGTGGGGGTAAGGCTGAATGCTGAAACTGACCGTTCATGAGAGCCACAGTCAGTCTCGGAACAATGATGCAATGCTGAGATCAAAGTCAAAGTTTTAACGGGACACTTTGTGCCGTGTAATCATTAATACTTCTTATATTATTGCGAAGTCATATTGTCCACAGTGTAACGTATAAGAAGTGGCCTTTGTGTTGTTTGCGTTTGTGTGTGTGTGTGTCTGTGTGTTTCTGTGTTGTGTGTGTGTGTTTGTGTGTTGTGTGTGTATGTGTTACTAGTTTTAAAAATATGTTGTGTATGGATTTGTATTACTAGTTTATTACTAACTTTCGGGCAGTCTCTTAAAAGATGTGAACACTTTCTTTAATAAAACGTTCGTAACAATATAATCAATAGTTACATACAGCGTTTATTAGTTGACGCCTTCTTGTAATGTAGTACGCAAAACATTTAACAAAACCAAGTAAAGATTGTAATAAATGCGAATGAAAGGCTTTTTTTATAATTTAAGTAAGCTAATATTATTGGAATATCAATTAATTTTAACGTCCTATTGAATAGGTTAGAAAATCGATTGAGTATAAATAACGTTATACTCTACAAATTGTTAGAGTTGGGGTCCTTACTTTAAGTTGTGGCCACCTGAAGAGTGTGGTTTTTTGTTGTTGTTTTTTTTAAAGTTTGCGGGGTGGGGTTGTAAATAACCTCCAGCCTGGGCGTCATTGACCCAAGCTACGCAGCCATCGGTTCTCGTAAACTCTCATTGCCTTAATTCAATCCACGGAAAGACATATCCGCATAATTCACTCCAACACTGCAGACATCACTAAGCCAATGGTAGCAGGCGGTGACTCATATTTTAAATCGGCATGAATGTTTTATCTCGTGGTAAAAGTATAGCTGCCGCCCGCAAACCGCCACCATCATGCTTAATGGCCAATAAACAGATGACCATTTGGAGTGTCCAGTCACAACCTTTTGATCTGGCGACCACCACGTCGCACTGTAACACCACCGAGGGGCCGCCGGTGCAAGCGGGCGGCTATTGGGCCGTATCTTTGTCCACGAGTCCCAGAGGGATGTCCATGAAGACGCCGAGCGTCTAGAGATAAAACCAGAATGGCCATTAAGACTGTCCACTATCTGGTCATTGCATATTTGACAATTATCAACACACGCAAAAAATAGCATGAGTTCATGGGAAGTTACCCTTCCCAGATCTGGGAACAGATGGACAGGGGTCAGAGTTTCATTAACTATTCATGGTTCTGGAGTTTGACCCTCACGCCCCGATGGGCAGTCTTTTATGCTTGCCCGGGGGGCACCTCGCCATATGTCGCGGTTGTTAGAGTCAGCGATACTGAGGGTAACAAGAAAGAAAAATCATGTTAAGCTGGTCCCTATTGGAATTCAGGACGTGTTAGCGCATTATCGTATTATGTATCAGTACTTATGTTAGATATCAGCATTATGTAGTTATCAGTAATTGTGTTTAGATTTTAGACATATTTTTATGAATTTTCTTGTGTAATGAATATACCTGACATTTTTTAAATTTAAAAGTCATTTCTTTACATTTTAAAAAAAAATATTTTCTCTTTAATCTAACTACAAGTCACCACAAATGATGACGTAAAACTCTCTAAACTTTTACACATATTCTAATGACGTCAACTAAAAAAGAAAACTAATTCTTTTGCACGCTTTCGCACCACTCTTCAATGCTTGAAAAACTATGTATTCGACTTCCGGCAATGGCGTCCGTTCCCTGCGCTAGTGTTACCTCTCGATTCGATATATTTTTTGGTAGTTTTAACGGGGTTTTTAACGGATCGAGTAACTGAGTGTTGATGCACAAATGGCAGGTCAGGACATACAAAAAACATATATACCTCATGGGTCTAGGACTTATGGATGCTGAGATCAAGGGTGATGACAGACGGACGGACGGACGGACGGACAAAACGGGTGCAATAGCGCATTCGACTTCTCGAAAATGCGCTAAAAAATGTTATAAGATATTTCAAGGTGACTTTTGTTGTGTGTGTTTGTATAAACGGGACAAGAGATAATTTAGTTGTTCTTGTTTTTAAATTTAAAATTTAAAAAACCTCGTAAAAAAACAAGTTTTTGACTATAAATCCTTAGTATACGAGACATAATTAAACGAATGTTCATTATAATATGCAGCGCAAGACACTCCAAAAATAAGAAATTCTAGTTAAATTCTAGATCTATGTCTCGCAAAAAAATGTTTAATATAATGCGCACTGATCCCGAAAATATTTTTAGCGCATTTTCGAGAAGTCGAATGCGCTATTGCACCCGTTTTGTCCGTCCGTCTGTCATCACCCTAGATCTCAGTAACCATAAGTCCTAGACCCATGATGTATATATGTTTTTTGTATGTCCTGACCTGCCATTTGTGCATCAACACTCAGTTACTCGATCCGTTAAAAAACCCCGTTAAAACTACCAAAAAACATTGCGAATCGAGAGATAACACTGGCGCAGGCAACGGCCGCCATTGCCGGAAGTCNTTTTAAAATGTAAAGAAATGACTTTTAAATTAAAAAATTTTCAGGTATATTCATTACACAAGAAAATTCATAAAAATATGTCTAAAATCTAAACACAATTACTGATAACTACATAATGCTGATATCTAACATAAGTACTGATACATAATACGAAAATGCGCTAACACGTCCTGAGTTCCAAAAGGGACCAGGCTTAACATGATTTTTTAAAAGTATAGTCAATATAATACACACCTTACCATGATAGAGATAAATGAAGATAATCTAAAAATTCCTTAATTTAATTACAGTATATACGATTGATCTGAAATTTTGATGCATATTTTTTATCATCGCCACGAGTGTGCCTGCAAAATTTCAGCACACCGACATACGGAGAAGTGGGTTAAAAAACGATCCAAAGTTAGTTGTTGTTGGTTTTTTTTTTTTTTTTTTGGCACTCAAGCAAGCAGACACTACTTGTTAATATAAAGGATTTAAAAAACGATTTGAAGATAATCCGTAATTATATAAGGGTGTTTGCTTGTGCTTGGGACCTGGACTTGATCAATGAACAAACACGGCGCGCATATCACGAGGAGTTCACGGAAATAGGGTATTGAATGGAAACCCGTTTTGGGGCTTTAGGGTAAATTGTTATGCTATCGCATCAGCTCTGGGCACGGTGGCCAAGTTGCATGTGCGCTCGGCTAGCGCACAAAGTCACGGGTTTGAATCTGCACGAAGGCAGGGATTTGTTCATGGGACCAAGGGTGTCCCCGAGTCCAAGCCCCGAATAGGGGAAACAAGGGCGGCTTGGGAATTGTATGGTCTCTCATAGCCGTTGCCCGTGAATTGGGCCTCACTTACCAATACGTTCTTAACAGAACGTAGGACGCAATAATCTTCTGTATCATTGGATTGCTGTTCAGTGTGGGTGAGAGTTGTAGCGTGAACTGTATGCGTCTGTGGAGAAGATTAATTTATAATCTTTCGTCTAAATGCCTTCCAAAAATATGAATACTGCAAATGCTTTTTTTTTTGGCGTGCGTTCCAGCTTGACTTACACACGATTTTGTGCCCCCTGTTAAGTTGCCAAAAAGTATGCCCCTGAATTTGGGGTACATGCTTGTATCTTCTCATCGATTTAAATGTGTGTTGTTGTTGTTTTTTTCAGTTTTGTTACTACTTAATAATAATAATAATTTTGTCTTTTTTTCCCGTTACCTATTCTTAAACGTATCTGGTTGGTTTGGAATTATTTTGGAAATACTTGATGCTTCATTAAAAAAAAATACAAAAATACTAATAATAAAATTCGAATGATTAATCAGTGATATTAGCACAAATTGCCACATATTACTACAGGCCGTAGCTGATTGTAGTGTAATGTCATACACGAGTCGCGTGCGATTAACGTCTAACATCCCGTCCCTGGTATAATGCCTGGCCGAGGTGGGCTCTAAAAGTGCAATCTCTCACCGCGACCTCCACTTGTCCATGCTGGTCACGGCTACGGTATCAGGCAGGTGGCTTCAAGGACACTCATCATAATATAGCCAGCTATACCTCCTCCCCTCCCCCATTTTCAACATCCCCCTTCCCAACCCATGGGCGTTCCTGATAATACATTATGGCACCACTTCAGCAACACTTTTTTCCCTCCCCCTTTCAGTGGCTCTAGTGATTAGCGTAATAAACACGTGGTGATGTCATGGCGGTGCTGGTTGTCCGACAATGAAATCTTTTAGACACATGATAAAAATAAACACGTGGTGATGTCATGGCGGTGCTGGTTGTCCGACAATGAAATCATTTAAACACATGATTAAAAAAATCATCGATGAGATTCAGGCACAACGCTAGTTACAACATTTGAATAGCTGATTATCACTCCCCCCCACCCTCTTTATCCCCACCCACCGGCGGCTCTCTTTGTTCCACCCTTTCTATTAATCGCTCACTATCGCTCACTATCTCACTATCTCTCTTTTTCTCCATTTTTTCTCTTGCCCACTTCTTTTTGTTTTATTTACAAGATCTCAAAATCTCAAAGTTGAATTTTTTTTAAAAAATTGTTGAATTTTTGAAGATATCATTATTAACCATTATCTCAAGATTCTTATANGTACATGTATACATTTTTAAAATATATATTTTTTAAAAAATATTTTATTTTTTAAAAGTTTTTTTTTTTAAAGTCAGTTTAACTGAGCATAATCTTTCCCCCATTCACAATCACAGACTGAGCTGAAAGTATTTAAATAATTTATACAATGTTAACAATTTTAACTTCAAACTGTAAAAAATGCAAATGGTCGAGTGGGAAAAAAGGGTTTGAGTAGGGAGCAATGTTCTTTGGTCCTTGTGCAAAGTAAAACAAAAAAACAACTCGTGTGCAAAGTTGCAAAGCATTCATTTTTTTTTTGGTGCAATATTTTACAATGTTTGTAATATGCTGCGCGGTGACTGTCAGATACAGTGGCGTAGCTAGGGTCACGTGCGCCCGGGGGCATGACACAAATTCTGCGCCCCTTGACGGACCAAAAAATTCTTGGGGCTCACTGAGCCCCCAAGAAAATTTTGAAATTTTACGGTTTATATGGTTCATTTTTTGAAGCAAATGATTTTTTAATGAAATACAATACAGACAAATAATTCTCTATACGATTATAAACAATTTATTTGAAAAAAAAATCTACTAATTATACATACTCGAATACACATAATCTAAAATAAATTGATCTTCCTTGATTTGAATGTCGTCAATCTCGCTGTTAAAATGGATATTCTCAAGTGTTCTCTTACGATGCTAAGGAGTGCAAGATCATCTAGACGATCTTGATCCATTGAAGCACGTAATTAAGACAAAATAGGGTTTACTTTGCTGAAGGACCGCTCACAGCTATTCGTTGAAACAGCAATTTTTAGAAGTATTTAAAGTGAAATGCGCAGATTCGGAAATACGTCATCTCCATATGAAACAATACAATCGAGAAGATTCAAAGTAGTTTCCGGTAGAACTTCAGTCCGGGTACTGAGCATCATTTTTTAGTCTTTGATTTATGTACAAAATTCGTAGAAATTAGCCAAATCTAAGCAATTTAATGAAGCGTATCGACTTTTGTTTCAGCAAGAAGAGATTTGACGTCTATTAAAAATCCAAATTTGTTTTTTAGGTTGTTTTAGACGTAAAATCCGTATTGATATCTCCTGTTGGAGTTTATTAATTTCGCTGTTCATAGCAGGTGCAATTTCTTCTTATGGAGAAAGTTCTGCATCTCTTTTTAATTCTCGAAGGCATCGTCCAATGTCGTCTAATCTTCTGTCAACCTCGATACTCCAAGTTGTGCATCTTCTTTCCCATTGTCTACCGCAACATGACTCAAATTAACACGAATGTTGACAATTTATTGCTCAAGCGATTCAAGATCAGATTAAGCTTCCTTGAAACTCACAGTAGGATTCTGGAACCGTTTCTGGACACTATCAATTTTATCAAGTATGATGTTCCAGAAATGTTTAAAATCAAGAAGTTAAAGTTTTATATACCTACCAGCAAAGCCTCTGCATCACTTCTGGTGTCAGGCGTCATATTTGTATGTTCTGATAATTTTTGCCAACAGCCCTGCTATGTCATATAGTCCTTCATAAATTGCTATAACAGCTTCTGATCGTGCAATCCAACGTTTTTCAGACTCCCTCTTTATTGTGATTGGCACAAATCTTTTTTTAATTTTTCCCAACGAGTTGTTGAAAGGGAGAAAACATAAATTTATACTTTCAACTGTTCAAAAAAAACGTGATAACAACTGGATCATGTTTAGTTGAGTGTACTCTTGCTAAATTTTAAGCTGTGGTTGCCACAGTTGATGAACAATGCTCTGTGATTTCTAGCACATTTTCGCTGTTGAATACCGGATACATTCCCGGTCATTACAGAAGCATTGTCATAACATCGTGACCGACAGTCGGATAGTGGTATGCTATTAGATTACAGTTTCTCTATGATAACTATTTCAAGGCTTTTTGCGTCTTTGGAATGTATCTGTGCAAAATCTGAAAATGATTCTTTGATAGTTACTTTTTAGTTTGTAAATCCACATCCACAAATCTGATGACTTGAGAAAGCTTTTCCGGTGTCCTA
>MUZC01000085.1:664550-678632 GCA_002072015.1 Radix auricularia
ACAAGCTTTGAGTTATTTCTACATGAAAATCTCTTACGTCATCGCGTAATTAAAACAGTCAGATAACCAGCGAACTTCAGTATACATTAGTAACTGTTAATGTTCAAGATTCATATTCGAGCATAAGAAATAAAAGAGACGAGAAATTAATTGGCGAGCTTGATAAAATTAAAAACCATTATGGCCAGATCAGAAATATATTTAAGTCTGCATTAATTCTTTTACTTGATAGTCTTTCTCGATCAATCCTACAGTGCGTAAATTTCATGCTTTTCTCACGGACCACCTGGCAAATCTTCGCGGACCACTAGTGGTCCGTGGATCACAAGGTGAGAACCACTGCTTTAAGCCACTCCTTTTTCTTGTCTTGGTATTTTTGGTTGCTTTTAGTGTCGTCTCTGGTAGCTCTATTAAAAGAATCGTATTGGTCTCTTACTGCTCACTACCATCAACTCACAGTTTTTTAAATAAAAAAAAACAACACATCAGCAATCCTACATTGTGGATGTGTCATTTATTTATAAGTAGAATGGCGCCCCTTAACGCTCAATGGGGGCGCCTAAATCATGTTTAACAACTATTTTGTAATAAAGATATGTTCGGAGCTCCAATATTCAATCTTGCAAACGTATTTGAGATACATTAGTTTACATACAAATTAAATTAAATAATGAGTTTTAATACTCATTTTGGCGCCCCCTAACGTGGCGCCCGGGGGCATTCACCCCCTCTGCCCCCCCTCGCTACGCCACTGGTCAGATATCAACGTTGCCACGAAGCCGCGGAGCTTAAAGGGAACATTGGTGAAGCGCAAGGGCTGGTGGTAATTGATGTGGTAACGAAGGGAATATTTTTGAAAAGATATTATCTTTAAAACAAAAATTTTGAAAACATTTTTTACACTCTCTCTCTCTCTCTCTCTCTCTCTCTCTCTCACACACACACACATACACACACACACACACACACACACACACACACACACACACACATATATATATATATGCAAACATATCTTTCTCTCTCTCTCTCTCTCACACACACACACATACACTTACACACAGAGACAGACATAAAAAGACTTTTCTAAAGCAAGCGAATTGAAAAAGAATTTTAAAAAAAAACGAATAATATTTCTATAAATGCAGGTAAATAACATTTTTTTAAAATTATAAAAGAGCACAGTGTTTATTCCCACTTCCTAATTCTGTAAATGTTTAATTTTCTTTTTTAAAAAAGGAAATATATGTAAAACTATATATACATTTTGCACAATTTAATTTAATTTCTATTCTTCTTCCTTCTTTACTTTTTTTTCCTGTACGTTACAGAGAGAAATTTTGTGTTCCTCCAAGGTTTACAAAATATTATTTTAAAAATATTTCTCACTATGACAAAATTCTCTTTATTAAATCTTTATAAGAGCTGATAATCTCTTTTTACACCAAATAAAATACTGGTACTCAACACAATAAATTAAAAGGTTTAATGATAGACGAACACCTACACAGTTTATTGATAGACCAATAAGTTTAAAGGTTTATTGATATAATAATAAGTTCAAAGGTTTATTGATAGAATAATAAGTTCAAAGGTTTATTGATAGACGAACACCTACACGGTTTATTGATAGACCAATAAGTTCAAAGGTTTATTGATAGACTAATAAGTTCAAAGGTTTATTGATAGACTAATAAGTTCAAAGGTTTATTGATAGACCAATAAATTAAACGGTTTATTTATAGAATAATATTCATGCAGATATTTAGTACATGACTTAATCCGCACTTATAAATGAACACAAGAATTTAATTTAATATGATAAAAGCATACCGCTTCTTAAAAGTCTACTTCAGTATTAGCATATAAATTAAAGCTCTATTGTATGTATATTACCCTAACACCAAGAGGTTCTCATCTTTGTGCAGACGCCCCCGAAGTATCTCTTCCCAACAACCGGCTCAACCAGATTGCTGGCAAGGACACTATTCTGGAGTGTGAGGTGTCGGCGTCGCCCCTGGGTATCGCTCAGTGGAAACACAACGGAAAGTACGTACATGGGTGGCGCCGGATAGACCAAAGTTTCGCATTGATAAATTACTAGCTAAAGAATTGTTTTCTTGAGAAAATGGTTTGCGAATCATGCGAATTTATTATTGTGTGTGTTTGTGTGTAGGGCTCTAAATTAGTTAACTCTATAAACTTAGAAGCACACAAAGCTAGAAGAACAAAGAGCAAAGTTGTAATGATACATAATTCTATAAATTCTAGCTTGTAAGTGCAGCGCCCTAAAAAAATGTAATACAAAAAAAAATATTCAAAGGAATTTAAAAAAACAAAAAAACCAAAAACTTTTCTTTTTCCATTCTGGCATTCCAGCGTGCAATGGTTTGACTGAACCCCCCCCCCCTCAGTAAAACCAACACTAATAACACTCAAACCTTTAATAATTAGGGCTGCAGAAATTAACGATTAATTTCTCGATTAATCGGTAAAACTTTTTATCGATTAAAATTATTTTATTGATAAAATGGCGATTGAAATTAAAGAAAATGTTGTTTTTTTTAATTTCGATTTATTAATAAATAATTAATTATCTATAATAATATATAATAGTTTGGGTTTTTTAAAGTACAAACTTGTCCATTTTTTTAAAAAGAAGCTTTTTTTTTTTAAAGGAAAATGATATAAAAAATTAACTTTTTTAAAAAAACTTAATTAACAATAACAAATTTTAATATTACTTTTATAATTTTAAAATTAATTTGAAATTTTCATTCAAGTGGCTAAACTTAAATGCTTTATTTTTAATGCTAATTATGTTTTAAAATATTATACTGAATTTTTTTATTTATTTTTATAGTTAAATATTAAGTTAAACTAAAATGTGTAATATGTTAATAACAAATCCTGATTCTTTCTTTTAAACTTTAAAAAAAAATGTAATTGTTATAAGTTTTCAAACATATTTTTTACAACTCATTGGACCTTTATGTAACATGCCTTAAAGTAACACTTAAGAAATGAGACTTAGCAGTATTTTCCATGGTTAATATGCAGCTTTTTCTATTGTATGCATAACTTTGATTTAATTTTTGTGAAGATTTCTCAATGCTACATGCATAGATAGATGAGATTCCTTAGTTTCTCAATGCTACATATATAGATTGATTAGGTTACTGAGTTTCTCAATGCTACATTCATAGATTGATTAGATTCCTTAGTTTCTCAATGCTACATATATAGATTGATTAGATTCCTTAGTTTCTCAATGCTACATTCATAGATTGATTAGATTCCTTAGTTTCTCAATGCTACATATATAGATTGATTAGATTACTGAGTTTCTCAATGCTACATTCATATGCATTAGAATCCTCAGTTTCTCAATACTATATTCATAGATTGATTAGATTCCTTAGTTTCTCAATGCTACATATATAGATTGATTAGATTACTGAGTTTCTGAATGCTACATTCATAGATGGATTAGAATCCTCAGTTTCTCAATGCTACATTCATAGATTGATTAGATTCCTTAGTTTCTCAATGCTACATATATAGATTGATTAGATTACTGAGTTTCTCAATGCTACATTCATAGATTGATTAGATTACTGAGTTTCTCAATGCTACATATATAGATTGATTAGATTACTGAGTTTCTCAATGCTACATATATAGATTGATTAGATTCCTTAGTTTCTCAATGCTACATTCATAGATTGATTAGATTCCTCAGTTTCTCAATGCTACATTCATAGATTGATTAGATTCCTTAGTTTCTCAATGCTGCATGCATAGATTGATTAGATTCCTTAGTTTCTCAATGCTGCATGCATAGATTGATTCGATTTTTGAATTTCGAGATGCGTTTCTCTTTTCTTGTTTCTATTTTATTGCGTATTGCAATGTGGTTCCAGTTAAATTGACCCAGCATCTGAAAGTAATATTTTTTCGTGAAGACGGTACACCTTCTAATTTAGCCGGGCTCTATCTCTATTCAATCGTTATAGATATTTTTTTTAATGGACTTTTCATTTGATGCTCCTTTCTTTTCTCTTCACCAACCAAATTTGTGACGGAACCACCAACCCGTTTCAGGATCTTGTCCAACAACCTGGATCACGAGCTAAACTTGTACAACGTGCAGCCCGATGATTCCATTGTACTCAGTTTGAGGATCCTCAACATTAAACCATCAGACTACGGGATCTACGTCTGCGAGGCGATCAACCCATTGGGCACAAAGACCGCCACCATGGAACTATTTGGTAAGTAGCGTTCCGGGCGGTCGCTGTTGAACTATTTGGCGAACAACTCTCAGGGCTGACAGCATGGAACTATTTGGTAAGTAGCGTTCCGGGCGGTCGCTGTTGAGCTATTTGGCGAATAACCCCCAGGGCCGACACCATATTTGGTAATGGTCCGGACTGTCATCTGGAACTATTGGTTATGTAACTGTCAGGGCCTTCACTGTGAACCTATTTGGTGAGTAACCTCCAGGACCGTCACCTATGCAACTATTATTTAAGTAGCTGTTACAACCCTAAACATGTAATTAGTTATGGTAAGTTCATGAATGACAGGATCAGCGCCATGTAAGTATTTTGTTAATAACTTCAGACAATGTGAATGATGTTTACAGGTTATTTTTCCTCGGAGATTTCATGCTTGTATTTTATACCAAATACAAAAAGGACCAATGATTTAGAGTCCATTAAACATAAAAAATATAGCTGAATGCGTTACCGAAACGTTATTCCCAACGTTTATCTTACGTCCATTCACACGCTCTCTTACGTCCATTCACACGCTCTCTTACGTCCATTCACACGCTCTCTTACGTCCATTCACACGCTTCACACGCTCTCTTACGTCCATTCACACGCTCTCTTACGTCCATTCACACGCTCTCTTACGTCCATTCACACGCTGTCTTACGTCCATTCACACGCTCTCTTACGTCCATTCACACGCTGTCTTACGTCCATTCAAATGCTCTCTTACGTCCATTCACACGCTCTCTTACGTCCATTCACACGCTCTCTTAACGTTTGCTTGCGTGCAGAGCTCACCACCACCACACACCCGCCATCCACGACGTCCAGCACCACGACGTTCTACAGGCACAGGTCGGAACACGATCACCGCCACACCAACAACAACAACAACTACTACCTGGAAACGGGTCAGTCGTCCCAGAAGACGAACTCGGAGCACATCAAGGACAAAAACAGGGGCAACCACCAGTCTGAATCCAGGGTCGGCGGTTCACCCCAGGGAGACCTCATCAAGAACCAAGGTGGGTAGGTTCAAGGGATATAGGTCAGGTCAAATGATGGGTACGTAGTGATCGGGTCGAAGGAAATGTCGTGAGGAACATGCGAATCTCTCAGGTCAAGGTTTAAAGAGGATTTGAAGTCAGTTCCGAACCATCGTGTATTGGGAAAATCCGTTGCAAACGAGGTGTTAAGCTTAAATCTGTGATAAATATCTGTGATAATTTGCTTTTAAACAAGAAACTTTTTTACGTTATACATAGATCTAGTCTGTGTAAAAGAAATAAATTTTTATACTATTTTTTTCTTAGCAATTAAAAAAAAAAGCTCTCAATGTGTTGTGCTTTCAGATACCTATATTATGTTGAATATTATGTAGACTTTAGTAGAGCGTTTAAAATATTACCTATTAAAAGGAACGCGATGTTAAAAATCTTTTTTAAAAACACCAAACAAAATCTATGCAGAAGATAATTGCGTCCACAGACCATGAGAGATGATCTGTAGGCAAGTGATGCAGCGGTCACAGGCCACGGCTATAGGGGTTCCACGCAATACCCCAGCCGCCTAACTATTGTCTAGTTAGGTACCCATTCGGAGCTGGGTGACTCGGGGACTCCTCAGGCCCCGAGAACAAATCCTCACCTTCGTGTGGATTCGAACTCGTGACCATCGGTATGACAGTCGAGAGCGCTACCTCTCGACCACCACGTCCCACAATACTCATAATAAAATTTCTTAAGCTAGATGAGATTTATTTCAATGAATAGGTAATTTTTAAAACATAAATTTAACCTAAAAATGCACATAGCAAATTAGTTACATGACACCAAACATTCACACACACAAAACACACAAAAAAACATTATATTTGTACATGTAGATCTACTGCAAGCAATATGCCACATCACTTTTTTCCCCAAGCCTATTTTTATTAATTGAACAAAAAGAATCAATTTGGACAATTGATCTTAGAACATTGGATGTACGACAAGTTGTTTGTTTAAAAAAAAAAAATTAAATTATTTTTATTGAAAAAAAAAAAGTTTTCTTGTTTTTTTTTTAAAAAACTGCTCTTTTAAGAAATATGTCTTGAATCACGGAAAGCCTTACCTGTGTACGTTTCTAACAACCTTTTTTTTTTTTTTTTTGCTTTCAACAGGGGGCGCCGAAGGTAAAACCGCACATCGCCTTGGATCGGAACGATCGTCTACAAGGGGCGCCGAGGGGTCATTCGGTCTGACAGCCTTCATGTTTCTAGCAACGATCGTCTGCTCACACCGACAGGCCCGGACGATGGCCAGCTAATGCCGACCTTCATTGGGGGCGGCTACTAAATCAATCGTTAAAAGAGAATGCTACAACTGACTCTTTTTTGTTTCTTGTGAATTGTGACGTCATGCACAAAAGGTTTGATTGCGTTAGCCGAGTGACGTCATTACGCATAAAGAGAGATTTTTTTAAAAAAAAGGGGGAGGGGATGAAGGAAAACAAATTCTCACCTGCTATAAGTATTAAATTGTTTCATATGTATTCAAATTTATTTTTCCTTTCCAAGAGGAAATTGGAAAGTGTTGGTCCAAAAATATAAATATCAGGAAGTCGACAGGTTCTTTCATTTTAACTTTCAGCACGTTTTTTTTTTTTTTTACTACTCTCTAAATTTCTTTTTTTTTTTTTTTTTTTTTTTTTTTTTTCGAAGAACCGATTAAGTGACATAAATATTTTAATGAACAAAAGAGTGTGAGCTCTGTTAAGTGTCTTAAGTAAGAAAAAATGGGGCGAATCCACCAAGGTTGATCTTTTTCTTCTTCTTGTTTGAAGAGCCGCACATTTCGACAAACTTTAGAGCTTTTTTTTTCTTTTTTTCTTTTTTTTTTTTTTTTGTTTGGAACAAAAGTTATTTATCTTGGCCCGCTCCAGGTGTCACTAACGCTGGAAACGCCACTGTCGTTTCAATTATAGCCCACAAAATTAGGACCAATATTATGCGTTAAAGACAAAAAGCAGAGAGAGAGGGGTTGGGGATGGAAGTATATCATGTGATCACCCTCATTATGGCTCTAATCACATGTCACAAATGTCATGCCACTCTAATCACATGTCACAAATGCCATGCCATTGCTTGCTATGTAACACATTCCTTCTATTTGACATTGACATTCGTGTTTCACGGGCAAGAGGTGAGTACCTGATTATGTGATGATTATAAACTGTCTTTGTTACTTCCAATAAATCTTATAAAATTTCTTTCTTTTAATCACTCAATGGTCTATACTAGAAACATTTATTTTTTTAAAAAGAGTCGTCCTGTATCTCAAAGTACGTTCATATCATTTGAATCATTCTGTGCACGTAATATACTTCTACGTCACTGGGGTTTAAGAATACCCGCGTGTAGACATGTGATTGGGTTATGAAGAGGACAGTGTAACAAAATACAAAGTGTCAGTATTTGCCGGTAACTTTGCCATTAAATGCGCATTATCATTGTGGTGTATGTAAATAGAACTGTTTCAGTTTGAAGAAATGTCTTCAAATGTTTAGGTAAAAAAATTATACACTGTTTATAAAGACAAGAAAGCGTGTAAATGTCTATTTGACTCATGTAAACGGTCTCACAACAATTGTTTAGGCATATATAATATAGGCATCAATTATTAACTTATTTGTTGGGTATATCGATTTTTTCATCAATATTAAATCTCCCTCAATATTTTTTTATATTCAACCATATCACTGTTGGAGTTAAAGAGTTAGAGTGAGGTGCTGGGAGCAGTTCAATACTGGATAACATTTTTAAACATATTTATTGAAGAGATCCATGTTCAATCAACCGCGATCTTCATAGATCCCCAGAAAACTTTTTTAATTTTTTTTTTTTTTTTTTTTTTTTTTTTTTTTTTTTTTTTTTTTGTATAACGGTTATTCCTGTCTCTGATATCATCTAAAACGTATAACATTAATTAATGCATCATTTACACATGCTATTAATATCTACGAGACATGAGTCGACTGTTTCATTGCAGAGCACCAATTACACATGTCTGTTTCACTGTAGGACACCAATGACACATCTGAGTTGTCTGTCCCATTGTTGGACTCCAACGACACATCTGAGTTGTCTGTCCCATTGTGGGACTCCAACGACACATCTGAGTTGTCTGTCCCATTGTGGGACTCCAACGACACATCTGAGTTTTCTGTCCCATTGTAGGACTCCAATGACACATGAGTCGTCTGTCCCATTGTAGGACCCCAATGACACATGAGTTGTCTGTTATTTTGCGTGACAACAAATGACACATCAATCGGCTGTTCCACTTCAGGATTTTACACTCTCAAGTCTCCCTTGTGTTTTTTAAAGCGTTTCATTGACACGTAAAAGTTTTAACGTATACTGTACGAAACAATTTATGTAAATTGATCGGAAAATGTTAAATGTTATCATATTGTAGTGTGACGAAAGAGTTGTCTGACGCATGCGCTTCGCTAGAGGAGGTGATCATTTGTCATGTCACATGACATCGTGAATATCGCGCTTTTTATAGCCCCACCCCACTGCATTATTTTTTTTTTAATATTCTAATATTTCTAAATATTCCAATATGGTTTAAATAGGGATGCATTTAATGAATTGCCTGAAATCATAACTTAAACTTTTGGAGGCCAGTTTGACTTTTTTAAAAATATTATTTGTCATTTTTGTGTTTTAAAAAATCCCTCAAAACGTTAATCGAAGTAAACTATCATCAGTTATAAATGTGTGATGTGATATATTGATTCTCCCGAGATGTTCATGCGCCGATTTACCTCCTGAACTTTTAGATTTGATTCCCCACATCAAGACATGACTACATTGCTCACTGTTGTATTCAAGACAAACTTCGTGTTATCAAATTGGTAGTGGCATCTTCTTGAAATAAATATCACGTATGGGATTTAAGTTGATTAAAAATTTTAATGAATGTAGGAACTCATTAGTGTTTTTTAATGTAAATTTCCTACCAGCTGTCGGAGTCACAATCGTATTTTCTTATCGTTGTCCGTTACTTGGGGGTAAGCTGTAGAAAATAAAGCAACTATCAGCAACTGAAAAACCTCTGAAGTTTTATGTATCTTCATTTTTTTTCCTATTTTTTAAATTTTATTTGTAGTAGGTTAAAAATCTAGAAAGATGCAACATCTTATAGTTGAATTCAGATTGCTAGAATATTTTTAATTAATTTGATTCACGTTCAAAGTTTCTCACGGTGTACAACTGAAAATAAACCAACGACTTCTTGGCTGATGTTGATGACGTATTGTGGCATTTGTACAGGAGGTTCACCAACTGGAGAACCGAAGGGGAAAATTTTCTTTTCGTTGAGACCACATACCGTTGAATAGATTTAAACTTTAAAACTGTTTCTCAAACGCTGTAGAACAAAGGTGAGCTTAACTTTCATTATTGTGATCAAGAGTTTGCTTAGAAGATATAAGCAATAAATAATAATAGAGATTGTATATCTAATTTCTCGATCTAGTTTATATGTAAAATTCAAATTGCGTGCCAGGAAAACGGATGTAATCACAAAGATAGTATTTAACGTCATACAAATGAAATGTTTTGGAGGGTTAGTTCCAGAAAACAATGTCCAATTTTGTTCCAACATTCGTTAAAAAAGTTAAATCTTTGTATAATACTTTAAGTAAAATATTTGTATTGTTTCATAATATGTCCCGCTAGTTTCCATGAAGTTATTTAGCTACATAATGTGTCCAGGACGCTATAAGGCTATAAGGTACACATCACGTCCAGCAAGTATTAGATGGCTTGATATTGACATCCACACCATAGAGGAATTCACACACTCACGCGTGTAAATAACACACACCATGAAGAGAGATTTAGTTCTTTTAATGTATTCAACGCGCCTCTATAGATAGACACCAGCTTAAAGATATTGGGTGAAATTGCTTACATTTTATAACAGGATAGGATAAACCAATAATTTGTTACTAGTTAGAATCGGACATAGCTACATTCTACAGCACGGTGTATTGGAACCTTTAAACGTTATAACAATGAGATGCACGAAGACTGTATAACAAGAAGTAATAAAATAGGCAAACGTTTCATAACAATCAAATCTGGGCTGTAACAACGCTACAGACAATCTGTCGTTTTATAACACACCGCAATCTTTTAATGGCACCATCCAATTCCCCCTCTTTATAGGATTAGAATATTTCAACCTTATTACACAGTTTACGAGTGGCACCCCACCCCTGAATTTTAATGCTAATACCAACATTGATGAACATTTAAGTTTGCATGAATAATATTGACATTTTAAGAGCCGCTATGTAACATGCATAAATAGATGCAAGAGTTCTTTCCCGAAACTGTTACGAAAACAAAAACGTCTCAACCCTAATCTTAATTTTTTTCTCTTATCAAATCTTCTATCTGTTATTTTCATTTGTAACCATGTCCCCAATCTCGCGTCCTACCCCATGCAAGGCTTACAAACTTTTGATTAGAAAAAAGAAATATCTTCCTCCTTACGGACAAGCAACCACCCCTTTACCCCATCCCACCCTCTAAACATAAACCAAACTCATTTTCTCAGGCGTGTTTGCACAGTTTTAAAAGCTGGAAATCAGTTTTACTTTCGCCAATCTTCCCTCTCCCCCTTCCACATTTCAGACGGGCATTAATACTTCATTCCCCATCCGGGCCGCTCTCCCATTAAAAATTGGCCAAGAAGTTCAACTCTGATGGAGAGGAGAAACAATGGTGCGCGTTGGTGTGCACTGATCCCGCACAATTTAAAAAGGTGATAACATCTTGTGGTGATCTTTTTATTTTTTATTTTCTTATTTCATGTCAGATCTTAAAAGGTTCGTCGTACTCTCCGATCCCCTCGCGGGACGAGCCTTACAATTTGTTAAAGGCGCGGGGTGAGATGGAAACACTTAATTAACTGAACAATTTCTCGTCCTAAATTCCCCTTTTCCCAAGACCCGACTCGTGGCAAATAACACTCCGCAAGAGACAGCGGGTTGCCGTCGTGGGGGCTAGATGTCCAAATTAAAACTATCGAGTCGTTGAGGGATGTGCGTCGATACCAGTCAAGCGAATAGATTTTACTTTGTGAGAGTGTATATTACGTATTGCTGTTTCAATTAGGTAAAAAAAAGTTTCAAAATAATTAGGTAAATAAATGCTAAGCTATTGCTATATAGAAAGACTAGATAGCGGGTGAGACAACATTTGAATCATTTTACTTTCTTTCATGGTTTCATTAAATATCTATGAAGGCAAGTTTGTGTTCAAACAAGCAAAGCAGTAAGACTATTTTAAACATAAAAAGTGAGGGGAGAGGTCAATTTGTATTTTCGACGGTATAAGAGTAATAAGTTGGTTTCCAATTCAATTATTTGGCCACTATCATACGTTGTCTATGCAAACATGTATTAAATGTAGATTAATTTCATTGAAATATATACCTCGAAAAAAGTCCGTCTTATTTTTGGAAAGGGTAAGTTATTGTCTTTAGGTTAATTACAACATCACCTAATCCAGGGGTGCACAACCAGTGACCAAACGGCCGCATGCGGCCGTGTGCACGAAAATGTGCGGCGTGGAAATCTTTTTAAATTATAAAAACCTGCGGCCGTCAAATATTTTTAATTTGGCAAAATATTATGTAAGTTTGTAAAACAAATATCGAAAATTCATTTACACTCTTAAGCACTCGTTATTGCGAAGGAACAACAGTTTGTCTCATGCACAAAAGCGTACAGGATTTATGTGACTAATTTCGTCTGCTACAAAATGATATCCAACAGCTCAATCTACCGCAACTCACTGCTCTAATCGAGAGCCATGAAAAAAGATGAAATGAAATTCCAGCTACATTCTTTACAGGCATCTTTAAAGCGCTGTTGGAATCCGCAGAACGTTTTCAGAATTCCGACAAGATCTCAGAAAATATGAGACTCGTTGCTTGTCCACATTTGCTTGAGATAGAGAGTCAGGGAGATAGAGAGTCAGGGAGACAGAGAGTCAGGGAGATAGAGAGTCAGAGAGACAGAGAGTCAGAGAGATAGAGAGTCAGGGAGACAGAGAGTCAGGGAGATAGAGAGTCAGAGAGACAGAGAGTCAGGGAGATAGAGAGTCAGGGAGACAGAGAGTCAGGGAGACAGAGAGTCAGGGAGACAGAGAGTCAGGGAGACAGAGAGTGCGCCGTTGGATTTCCAAATTGAACTGTTAGAATTTTTTTTAATCGCGCAGCTTGTGAAGAAGTTCGAGGACAAATACGATCTACTGGAGACATGGAAAGTAGTTGTGGAGTATCCCAGGCTTCGTGAAATAGCAACAAACTCTCTAGTACTGTTTGGAAGCACTTATATAAGCGAAGCGTCATTTTCACGAATGAAATATCTCAAGATAAAATATTGAACCCGACTGGTAGACACCAATCTGGCGTCAGGAATACGACTGATGATCCCCAGCGAGTGCCCGGACTTTGCGTGACTCTCGGCAAACATCCAAGAGCAAGGCAACCACTCATTTCTGTACTCTGGACTGCTAAATTACATGGACCGTTTTCTTGAAGCAAATTATCCTTTATTTAATTATTGTGTTCTCAGTGTACTATTGCCACTTAAAAATATACACATGCTGTACATGTGTGACATGATGTTAGGTTTACATGACAATGTTCAATGAAGTAGAATATCAGAGAATATCGATGGAAATGATTTTGTTTGTAATTAAGCGCTGTGTTTGCCTACATTACATTAAGGATATGTCATTATTATCTCGCGTTGACTATTAAGAGTGGTAATTTTTTTTAATGACCGTTTCGTTTGTCAGTGAAACATTTTTGGCGGCCGCAGCAAAGGTAATTTTTTTTATGCGACTGGCAATAGCCCAAAGGTTGCGCACCCCTGATTTAATCCATATTTAAAGACATATATTCAGATTGGTTTCTGTCTAATTAACTCTGTTCAGCTACTTTCATTGACAAAACCCAAACATAAATTAGGAAAACCTGTGAAATAGGAAATATTGGAGCTGCCTTAGCGTGCAAGATGATCAGTTGTTTTTTTTTTTAAATGGTAAGAACACATTCTTAAATAAATTTAATAGTATAATGTTTTAAATGTATAACGATACATGTGATCACATACATAACATTTACAACAAACAGTAATCGGTGAGCAGAAACCTCTTAACCCCCCCTCCCCCCAATTAAAAAAAAATCCGCTTCTCTACAGCTGCGAAGCGGGCAGTATAAAATACCGTAGGTTGGAAAAGCCCTTTAACAAATGCCATAAATTCAACAAGGACCTATAAACAATGTAATGAAATGTACTTTAAAATGTCAACTCCTTTTTTAAAAAAAAAGTTATTAGGAATTTATTAAGGCCTGCAATAAGTAAGTCGCTAACTATTCATACATGATTGCAGAGCTGTGTTCGGTAGTCTCAAAAAGTGGAACTCACAAAAGACTGCACTTCATGTTTTTGGGATTGTCTGTAAACAGAAAACTCAAATAAAAATGGTAGTGAGTATAGCCTCGTCAAAACGACCCAATATGCGGCTGCATACGCGCTCGTCCACTTCCGGTTATTGCTATTCTTAGTAACATTGTTTATAAAATGATGTTTATAAAATTGAAGAGTTACAAGTATTCACTGCGCCTTTCATTGAACCTCCGATTCTATATGTGCATTCAAACAATCTCTAAAATCTATCACTAAACCTAACCCAAAACCCTAAAAACTATCACTAAACCTAACCCAA
>MUZC01000085.1:680990-702421 GCA_002072015.1 Radix auricularia
ATAGAAACAACTGCACATACCAAACCAAAAACAAATAAATAACTTATTTGATTAAGAGAAGTTAAAAACACACTTTTTAGAAATTAAATCAAGCCTCAAAACAAAAGATGAACTATGTAAATAATATTAAACTCTCACAGACATTGGCAGTTTCAATGAGTTGAAAGAATAGATTAATCCAGGGGTCGGGGAACTTTTTGTCTGAGAGAGCCATAAACACCACATATTTGAAAAGTAATTTTGTGAGAGCCATACATTACGTTTAAAACTAAATATTCAAGTAAATGTGTTCATTTTGTGTAATTTCAACACTAAAAGTACAATAATTACGTCTCAGAATTATTTTTAAATCGACATTGTTATGGTGATTTTTTATATCCAATTAATTTGTAGTTCAAAGAAGTCTGAATAAAAGTTGTTTTTTAATATAAATGCATAATATATATAATATATATATAATATATATATTATTCAGAAAAAATTCTGAGAGCCAGATGCACCATCGAGGAGCCGTAGTTTCCTGACCCCTGGATTAATCAATCAATGCCCATAATACATTAACGTTTTTAACTTTTTAAAATATTTTTTATGCTTTTCAGTTATCATCCAATCAGATTATATAACAAACCAATAAAGGAGTTACATAGGTCAATTTAAAACTCCCGGAAAATACTTCTACGAATGTAAATAAAGGCAAAGCCGTTTGGCAGCGTTAGAATTGTGCCAAATATTGAATTATTTTCGTTAAGTTTTGAGTGCGATCTCTTAAACCGGAAATGGATGATCCAGAAAGGGGGAGGAACTCTGAAAGCGAATGGCGTAATGACATCAAGCCTTATTTCGTCCGGGCATAGATTTAAATGATAACCCAGAAGGGAGAAGGGGAGGAGGATGGGTGGGTAGAATGCGAATAGAGCGTTAAAATAAATGGCTTCTTGAGAGCTGTCTTGAAAGGGCAAGTATGTGGCATTAGCGCAAAAACAAGTAAGAAATCTGGCAGGGGTCAGTGGTTTGGTAGATGTAAACAAAACGGGGGTTTTGTGTGACGAATCAAGACAATGAGTAATAGGCATGTTTTATCAAATATGCGGGAGATGAAAACATCTCTTTTGTCGGTAATGGACTGCCCCGAACCTTACCAAGAAGTAGGTTGAATAGTGGACTACCCCAGAGACTAGCTTAAAAATAGCTCGTTTAAAGTTAATTTCTCGAGGCATTTTCTCGAATAACCACAGAGAAACAGAATAGAACTGTATTGTGCATTGTTCCCAACAATACCTGAAGAATAAGTCATGCTTTTATTTAGCGACAGTTCCAACAATTTAACCGCGCGGTTTATTATGCCAGAGACAATCTTAGCAGTAACTGAGACATGCGACATAAAATGTCTCGCACAAGTGACTAGACTTCATCCCGAGGAAACACTGTATCATCTAACTTCCTTTCGGCGAAATGATACCCAGCGATATCTGAATCGGAGTTGTGATGGGGGGTGGGGAAGGGGAGGGGTGTGATTAAGAGTGGGTTTGAAGTAAGGTTGGGAAATGGGTGTCGGGGAGAGGGAGAATCATCTTTCAGGCAAAATGAGAAATTAGTTTCAGTTCGTCTGCTCGGCCAGATTTTTCTGTTAGTTCCAGCCTCTAATTTGAGAGCGTTCATAAAGCGCTCTGTCAGCGACTTGAGCTGCCCAGTTTTGGCACATTACGCCCAAATGTAATATGAATTCTGTGTTATTCCCTCTCCCCGCCACTTTATCCTGACACCGCGAGTCGTGATCTTTTGGGGGAATCTTTTATTATTTTCATCGCTGATTTCCAATTTTTCTTTCCTATATTTTTTTAAAATAACAAAATACCCAAAAGCTGGAAAATTGTCTCCTCTAAGAAAAATAGAGACGTGTGCGGTCTTCTCTTTCGGGCAAATATTTTTGGTCAAAGATTGCGTCGTAGGACATTAATTATGTCACTGGGGTTTGTATTTCACCTTCTCTGTGAGCTCTTCTTTTTTGTTTGCTTCCTCATTCTGGCGTGTAGGAGTTTTGATGACGCAGTTCTGTTTTCCGGTTTCGTTTTTAAAAAAAAATCCGGCCCCTCTTGTGTCTAAAAATATATTATAACTCCTGGCTCTTTCATGAAATTTGTTTTTCCGAGAATTATGTTAAATAAATTAAGAGTAAAATAATAATAATTTATTTGTAATGTTTTGATTTTCATTTGTTATTTTATCTTAGCAAACTTTCAGGTTGCTTATTCGTTCCATTTACTGCGTGAGGAAATTCAATAGCAAAACTGCATTCAGTGAGACTTTTATAAAAATGCAATACTCATGTCATAGAGATAGTTATTGCATTCTGTAAAATGAAAAGTAAATTTTTATGGTCTTCTCTTTTAGTTTGCAATCCCGTTTGTTAATGTCAAATCTCATTATTTATCATGTCAGCTATCATAGTGAAATTTAGAGTCAATATTTCATATTTTAAAAAAATAATTATTCCATCAACTTTGTCCATTTTTTTAAAAACCATTTCAACCAAAATCACACGTAGGGCTCGCCAGTGTGTCCACTTACGCGCGAGTTATTGGTCAATTGTTTACATTTGTTAATCCTTTGCTACTTGCATCGTCCCCCGTTACTTTAACATTGTCACCCCTAAAAAAAAAATATTTGTCATATATTTTTTTCCACTATACAGAAACTTGTAAGATGCTATAACATGTTCTTTGTTTACAAGATGAACATATACAAGTATCGATTTGAATGACATATTCTCTTTACCGTTTAATTGTTTTAACACATGCTGGGTTGAGATTCTGTTTTTCACCCCCCCCCCCCCCCCCCCCAAATCCCCAACCAGGAGTCTCCATATCATGATCATTTGCTCACCCGTGAATATTTTATTTTTGACATTTTACCAAGAAATCTCACCGGCAAGATGTCCCGCGAATATTTGATCATTTGAAGCAATCGGTGACTCAAAAAACCTGCCTTTACAAACCTGACCGCTTTATTCGACGCACCGGTAAACCAGATTAGTTTAAAGCCCCTTGCCAATATGAAAATGAGCATATTGCGTTTTGTTTCCTTAACACTGTGTTATGGGACACTTGAGGTCATCTTTTTAAGTCACTTGCTCTGAATTGGGGATTTAAAAAATCACCAAAAAAGATTTACTGTGATTTCTGTTACTTTATTTACTCTTGAGGAAAAAAAAACCCAAGGGTTTAAAAATATTATATATGTATTTTTATTATTCTTATTTAATTATTGTTGGGCGTTCCCAAAAAATAACGGATTACAATTTTGGAGTTATAAACAGATTACCCCTATCAAATAAGTATCTTTACGGTTACACACATACTAATTTTTTAAAAGTTTCTTTATTATGTAAAAGTGAATAATAATCTATGTTTTAGAGAAGTTCATTCATTCTTGTTAGTGTTTTCTTTTTTATGTGTGTTTATTTACTCTCCAACCAATATTTATTCTGAAAAATATTTATCACATCTGCTGTCTGTGTTTAGCCTGTTCTAGGTGTGAACGGGTTGTCCGGAGATTCGTCTGTCTTAAAATTTAGACACTACTCTATAGGCAGTGGCGTCACAAAGAGGTGTGGTTGCGGCGGGCCGCCCCGGGTGACACCAACCCTAGTAACGCCCCTGTCTATAGGAAATGTTATTAATTGATGCACCGGTATCTTTGAATGTTTCAATATTTATTGACTTGATTAAAGTGAACTGTTAGTAATTTAAATTGTTTTGTATAAGGTTGTAGTTCAGCCCCTTTGTTATCTGTAAGGTGTGCATGTTGCGACATTGCGCGTACCATTATAAACGGATTCATTTTAATACAGGTATTTTCTTTCTTTCTTTTTTTCCCCACTGTCTAGCCCGGGTTTTAGATATCAGTTGTACATCACCCTCGTTGTGTTCCTCTAGAACAGGGGTTCTTAACATTTTCTGTCATCTGGACCCATTTGTAAGTTTTAGGACACAAATGTTAAATTTACTGTTAGTTTTTATACAAAAATTTCTGTAACAAATTTGCAAAGGCAATGCATTAAACTGACCTTTTCTACATTAATTTACGTAACCTCTCATGGGTCCATGTAATACTGGTTACGAATCCTTGACCTAGAAATTTTTCGTGGAAATAAATAAATCCACAAACATGTTTTTAGTTTAATCTTTACATAAATTTGAGGTTGAAGTTGAAGTTCAACTTGAACATTGAAAGGCCAAATGAGGGGGAAACATGATCACATGGGGAAAGTTTTTGTAAATAAATATTGCCGATAAGTATTTTTCTTTTTTTTTTTTAAGAAACACGTCTTTATTATAACATGTCATTTTGTTCGTATTCAAGTTTCGATATCCAAACCTGTGTAGTAGCTGCTATATTTATTGACCGTGGGTTCTGATTAATGTTTGACCGGTGGTGTCATTTAATTAAAGCACTGTAAATATAAAATGCAAATTATTATTTTCCGACGTCATGTCTGATTTAAAAAGACGCGATTTCATTACAGCACCGCTGACTTCTATAAATTAAATTATTTCTAATATAGATGTCATTACGTATAGGCTAATATAAGGAATGTGGTGTTCACACTGATGGTAAAGTTTCATGACATTGTTAATCAAAATTTTAAAAATACGGTTAATGAACCTCCCACCCCCCACCCCCACAATCCACACAGCCCACGAGTCATCCTGACATAAAAAAACACGTGTATTTAAGTTATCGATTAGTTCTGTCTCAACTTTAGACTCTATTCATGTGTAGCAACGATTGTACGTTCGTTCTCGTCTATACATTATTATATCTCACATCATGAATTCATACGTATGTTTTCTTGAACAATAAAAATGTATTAAAATGAAACAATTATTTTGTTACTTTCTTTCTTTGTTTCATGTTGCTGTTGCTGTTTTTTTAGATAGTTAATTTGAGACATGAAAGAGACACCCAAAGGAAAGTTCAGAACAGAGTCAGAGCATTGAAAGGGTGAATCTAATTTTTTTTAAAAAACCCAAATATCTTGCAATACCTGGTTTGACAACAATACAAGGAAAGGGTACCACTGTAACAGAGTGCATCCCCATCCAAGAACGGCAGGATGTCAACAGAACAGGGTGCAATTAGAACAGGGTGCCATTAGAACAGGGTGCCATTAGAACAGGGTGCCATTAGAACAGGGTGCCATTAGAACAGGGTGCCATTAGAACAGGGTGCAATTAGAACAGGGTGCCATTAGAACAGGGTGCCATTAGAACAGGGTGCAATTAGAACAGGGTGCCATTAGAATAGGGTGCCATTAGAACAGGGTGCCATTAGAACAGACAAGGTGCCATTAGAATAGGGTGCAATTAGAACAGGGTGCCATTAGAACAGGGTGCCATTAGAACAGGGTGCCATTAGAACAGGGTGCCATTAGAACAGGGTTCCATTAGAACAGACAAGGTGCCATTAGAACAGGGTGCCATTAGAACAGGGTGTCATTAGAACAGGGTGCCATTAGAACAGACAGGGTGTCATTAGAATAGGGTGTCATTAGAACAGGGTGCCATTAGAACAGGGTGCCATTAGAACAGGGTGCCATGAGAACAGGGTGCCATTAGAACAGGGTGCCATTAGAACAGGGTGCCTTAAGAACAGGGTGCCATTAGAACAGGGTGCCATTAGAACAGGGTGCCATTAGAACAGGGTGCCTTAATACAGGGTGCCATTAGAACAGACAGGGTGCCATGAGAACAGGGTGCCACTAGATTGGGATGCCATATTGAGCCACACGACTGACTAGGCGAAGGCCTATGAGGAGGCCATGATGGGGCGGCCTTAGCGAATATATTTCGGCTAACGCGGATTTAAAAGGAACAAGATGAAAGATGTAGTTAAAGGCTAGAACTACGATGGCTGCTGCTGGAATGAGAACTATATTTTGTCACCAGCGGTTTCCCCCAGTCCGTAATTTTAAGGGGAGGCTATTTGATCATGCAAGACTTTGTTGTTGTTTTTTCGCCAAACGGAAGATTTATTATTTGATTTAAGGGTTTATTTTTGTCTTTATTGTTTTCGTGTTGTTAGTTGTTTTTTATCGCTTTATATTGTCTCATAAATAACCAAAAATAATTGCGCCAAGAATATGAAGATTCCGCCCTTTCAGTGTGCGGCTCCCATCAGAGATGTCGTAAACCACGGCAGTGTTTGAGCGAACGACCCGTTTGCAGGTCAAGCAATGGACAAGTCGTGTTCGATCTCCTCAGGTGCTACACTATCTCGTCTCCTGTGCTGTATTTAATTATATGTGTTTGTTAGTCTGTTCATGGTGAGCAATAAGGTTATCGCGCTACAACATTTGTTGTAATAACGAATAATGGGTTTTTCTGTGCAGAAAACAATGGAATGATATCACCTCGTAGTTTTTACTCTCTGTTGCTGGATTACACTATTGGGCTGGCTGGGGGATTAAGCATTTTTATCACATGTTATAGTAGTTCCCTCATCCTATAGGAACTTTCGGGACCCAATGGGACTATGGCATCGAATTACGATGCGGAGCTTGATGCTACACACAGGGCCCTGGAAAGTGCGCACTAAACACTGCAAGGGTCGGAGACAGTCGGACCTAGTAGGTCTTGTTTTGCGTCAGCTTGTTTTAGAACAGCTCTCGAGGTCCTGTTAAGCGAAAAGCGTAGCACCCACTTGGTTTATGTCATCTTGGAAGATGTAGGTAAGCTCGAAAGACTTGGGGGTGAAGTGACATTGCAGTGGATCCCAAGCCACGTGAATGTCAACGGCAATGAAAAGGCAGACTCCTTGGCAAAAGCAGGAGTGGCCCAGCCCCAACCGGACGTCCCAGTTACTTATCTCGAGGCAAAGACCTGGATATTGGACCACTTTAGGAACAAGTGGTACCAGGAGTAAGTTGACAATACGACTGCCAGGGGGAGGGTCTTCACTAATATGCCCAGGCCATGCCGATCAGATCAATGGTGGGGTCTAAACTATAAACATCAGAGTTTAGTGACCAAAATGCGCACCGAGCATTGCCCAACCAACTCATACTTTAACAGCCTAGACCACAACAGGGACTCGAACTGCCGTCATTGCAGCCAAGACTCTAAGACTGTCACACACCTACTGACGTCGTGTCCAGCTCTAGACATAGCCGCCGTAAAGACAATGTTATATGGCACTTCTCAGCAGATGGAGCAGGTTGCTCAAGTATTGGCCAAGGTCTTAAGAGATTAATCTCAGGCCTACAGAATGTGTTCAGTTTATTAGTTTTCTAGCCTTGTGTGTATAGATGGAACGTGGTGTTCAATAGGCGAGCTAAAAAAAAAATAATTTTTTAAAAAATCCCAAGAAATAAAATGAATTGGTAACGTTAATAGCGTGCTTTACGTGACTGTGATTTAAAACTGTTGAACTTGAAGTTATTTCCCCCATTGTACACATGCAGGTTACAATTTCCACATTTTACACACGTTGGTTACAATTTCCACCTTTTACACATGCTGGTTACAATTTCCACCTTTTACACATGCCGGTTACAATTTCCACCTTTTACACATGCTGTTACAATTTCCACCTTTTACACATGCTGGTTACAATGTCCACCTTTTACACATGCTGGTTATAATTTCCCCTTTTTTCACATGCCGGTTACAATTTCCTCCTTTTACATGTGCTAGCTACAATATCCACCTTTCACACATGCTGATTGTAAGCTACACCTTACAACAAACAGAGTTAAAATTGACAACGAATTTCCATGTGATGTGAGACCGTGACGTTAAACATGGATAATTATTTTAAGCCCACAAAAAAAAAAAAAAAGTAGTCATTTTAAAAAGATTAAGGGTGTACCGGATTTAAAACATATATATTTAATTATTTGTGCTCTGCCGGCTAGCCAGATTTGGCATGATTTATGAATGGAAATCTTGCCGGAGCCGGATTTGTAGAAATGGCCGGATATATGTATAAAAATGTGCGCCAACGTAAAGGGCTCAGTGAAGGGCTTTAGGTTAAATTACAACAAAAAAAATATTTACAATAGAAAGTATTTTTAAAGAAAAAGAAATCTCATCAGCTCGCACGTATGAATCACAACATACTGATTCCTCCTTTCAGTTTCACCTCAATTACTAGGTGCAAAATTTGTGTATGCATACATTTTTTCTCTCTATAAAACCGTCGTACAGACCTATAGATAAAAATAATAATTCTGCGCTAGTCATAAAACAGTGAGTGGAGCCCGGAAAAATAATGGAGTTGCCACACGCTTAAACCCACTGAGGCGTGTAAGATTCCCCCAGGGGGCAGATTTGACGGGGGGCTTACGGGGGTCTTTTTTTTCCTTGAGACGGGCCCAGGCGATTACGAAATCTCAATTGAACCAGTAAATCATCAATTCTATTAGACGACTGGGGCCATCGTGAGCCATTGTGGGCCCAACCCTGTAACATGCTCGGGATCGATGTGACACTTTGTTGTTCTCAAGGCTTGTTGGTCGAGTGTTGTCTGTGTGTGATGTATCTGTATGAGGGGTGGAAGTTGTAGGTGAGAGAAGATAGGAGATAGGAGAAATGTATGAGGGGTTGGAGTTGTACAGGATATAGGAGAACTATTTGAGGGGTTGAAGTTGTAGGTGAGAGAAGAGAGTAGCAGGAGATAGGAGAATTGTATGAGGAATTAACGTATTAGATGAGAGAATAGAGGAGCAGTATATAGGAGAACTGTATGAGGGGTGGAAGTTGTAGGTGAGAGAAGAGAGGAGCAGGAGATAGGAGAACTGTATGAGGGGTTGAATTTGTAGGTGAGAAAAGAGTGGAGCAGGAGATAGGAGAACTGTATAAAGAATTGACGTATTAGATGAGAGAAGAGAGGATCAGGATAAAGGAGAACGTAGCTTTATATTGGCTTGTAGAGTGCTTTGTACCAGAGGCGACAAGTAGAATATGGTTTGATGACCGTCCAGTGCGAGGTAGACATGATGAGCACTCTAAGATTGGATTCAGAGGTAGCTAAATTTCTATGAAGTCAATGTGGATCTACACGGATAAAATAATAAGATCCAAAGGGACATGATGTTAAGTCTTATATACTATCCAGGTTGACGTGTTGAGACTTCTCATCCATGAAGGGCACCCAAAGATCATCGTAAGGGTCATCTATTCCTTAAAGGGCATAGATTCTTTACGAGAGATCTACAGACATGCCTATCCGGGGGCTAGCATCTCCAGGATCTTCCAGTTATAGCCTATTCTCTTGATGTCTGCCTTCAATTCTTGGTTTAAAAAATGTCATAGTATTGAAAATATACTTTTTACAATAACAGTTTTGCTGTTACTTAGCCAACAGATTTCGTTTCTGTGTTTATTTAATCGCCAGATATCAATATCGTGTTGATATATTCGTAACATAGTCTTAAATGTATGTTTATTTAATTATCTTTCAACAGTTGCGTGTTGATTGGCTATCAGAAAAAAGTTCCCTTTTTTCTATGCAACAGATTTTATTTGTTTGTTGATATTTTGCCCACAAAAAATAAATATCAGTTATGAGTTGATATAGTTGTCAACAGATATAAATTGTGATCTGATATTTTCAACAGCTTTCTATTTATCTTGACATTGTCAACTGAAATCAGTTGCGCGTGTGGATGTTTTCGACAGATTTATGTTGTGTGTAAGTGTAGTCGGCAAAACACGGCTGTGCTATATTCCCTCGGATCCCAGCCAATTAGACTACATCCCGGCTTTTGTTCTGAAAATATCCCTTCCTTTTAACACGATCGAACGCCTGCTTAGTTGGCCAACTATGAACTGTCTCAAAAATTCAATAAAAGCCGAAATTGAATATCTCGAGCCAACCCATGCAGAATGATTTGTCGAGGGCCTTTATGTCAGTCGGTGACGTCAGCGACATTAAATATATGGCCATATTATTTAATGGCCGAGCAGACGTAAAATTGAGCCCCGAAATAACGTCTTTTTTAAAAATAAAATACAAAATACATTTTTTTAACCAATGGCTATTTAGAACACATTGTTTTATTTCCAAGAAAAAAAAAACATATCTAAGTTAAATCATGGTGAGTTTTTATTTTTATATTTTTGGGGGTTAAAACCCAGCTCTCTGAAAATAAAAATAAAAATCGTCGTACCGGAAGTGAAATTGGAAGTCTGGGAGTTTAAAAAACAAAGCGGTTCCGTGATTGAGACGTGAAAACGGAGCCAGATTCTCGGTGCGACCAACACAGTAGAATGTTTTTCTTTGTGGATCTCCGAGAGGATTCAATTTCCCCGGTCCTCCCCAGGGACAGGCGGCCAATCTTGCTAAACAATCCGCAGGACTCTGGGACCAACGTCTCTAAAGTAGAGTTGAGTTTAGGGGTAAGAATAGGTTGAGAGGGGGGGAAGCGACTGGCGGCCGTTTCCATATAAAATAAAATAAAAATTGAAGGCAAGTTGGGCCGAGGGAAAGGGGAAGGTGTCGGTATAGGGATGAGAGAACAATAGTCGAATTGAAGTCTAATCGGTGGGGATGAGCTGAGGAGGGGCGTGTAAGGGTGGGGCGCGTAGGGTCAAATGGTAGGCGATGGATTGATTGACAGAATTTAAATTGAGCCATCAGATTTTCATCAAGGCCTATATCCTAGACCTATTTATGGTGGGTTTTTTTTTTTTTTAAATGCTTAGAGGTGTTTATGTATTGCAGTGTAAATCAAAACCAGAACACTTTATTTTATCAAAGACAACATCAATTTTAAGACATGGATTTTTTTCAGTCAAAAGACTATGAAATAATAACAGTTAAGTAGACTAGTAGAGAACCTTTAAAAGGGGACATCGGAAATTATCTGGGCATGCGCAGATGTACGCAATTACAGATTCTTTCCGATTCACGAAGGATAAATGTAGCTATTGAATTTTATTTAGGAAATAGTTATGCCAGGGGTTGACAACACGCGGCCCTCGTGAATAGAACTCATGGACCATTAAAAAAAAAGCCACATTGGTATTGGAAAACGTTTTTTAAAAATAAAAAAGAGAAAAACGAAAGTTCGAACCATTTGGTTCATCTATACTAATAAAAGGGAAAGCCCTCACTGACTGACTGACTGACTCACTCACTCACTCATTCATCACTAATTCTCCAACTTCCCGTGTAGGTAGAAGCATGAAACTTTGGGAAGTTGTTGGTTACCCTTTAACAACGAAAATTGGCGAAAAAGAATTTTTAAAATCTCGCTCATGTGGGGCCGGGGGCCCAAAAACATTTTTTTCCTTATTTGGTCTCTATAAAAATTGAAAATCACAAATTTTCCTATTTCCCGTGTAGGTAGAAGCATGAAACTTTGGAAATTTGTTAAGTACATGCTCCCAATTATAATTTTTTTTTAAAAAGAGTTAAATTTCCCACTCATGGGGGCCGGGGCCCCAAAAACGGTTTTTTCCTTTCATGAGCTATATAAAAATTGAAAATCACTAATTCTCCTATTTCCCTAATAGGTAGAAGCATGAAACTTTGGTTAATTTTTTGAGTATACGCTCCCGACAAAAATTGGCAAAAAAATGTTAAATTTCCTTCTCATGGGGGACCGGGGGCCCAAATATTGTTTTTTTATATTAAAAACCGACTCATCACTAATTCTCCAATTTTCCGTGTAGGTAGGAGCATGAAACTTTGCTAAATTGTTAAGTACCCTCTTACGACGAAAGTCGGTGTAAAAGAATTTTTAAATACACACTCATGGGGGCCGCGTCGGGCTCCAAAAACATATTTTTTATATGAGATTTATAAAAATTCAAAATCTATAATTCACTTATTGCCGTGTAGGTAGACACATAAAACGTCGGGGAGTTGCTAAATTCACATTGGCGATGGTAGTTGGTTGAAAATATTTCAAATATCCTTTACTTGGGACCGGGGGCCCAAATGTAGTTTTTTTCCAAATATATACTATATAAAAACTGAAAATCACTAATATGTCAATTTCCCGTGAAGGTAGAAGCATGAAACTTTGGGAAATTGTCTCCCGACAAAAATTGGCAAACAAGAATGTTAGAATTCCCACTAAGGGGGAACGGGGGCCCAAATATAATTTTTCGTATATTATCACAAATTCTCCAATTTTCAATGTAGGTAGGAGCATGAAACTTTGGGAAATTGTTAATTACTCCCTCACGACGAAAATCGGTGTAAAAGAATTTTGAAATACACTCTTATGGGGCCGGGGCCCCACAAACGTTTTTTTTCTTATATGACATTTATAAAAATTGAAAATCTTATTTCCAGTATAGGTAGACAAGGAAAAATAATTATATAAATTTTAAAATTTTCCTCTCATGGGTCGCCGGGGGCCCAAAACTTTTGTTTTTAACCTAAAATGAGCTATATGAAACTGAATCAACACTAATTCTCCAAGTTTCCGTGTAGGTAGAAACTTTAAACCGCGATGGTAAGAGGCAAAAATTATTAAATCACCTCTCACTAGGGGGATGATTGCCGAAATATAGTTTTTTTCCCCCAATATGAGTTATATAAAAAAGACGCATCTTTAAATCTCCAAGTTCTTGTGTACATAGAAGCCTGAACGGTTGAAGTTAATATATTTAGTATATCCATCTTGATTCAGATTAAAATCAATAGGTGTTTTGAATTGGTGTTACGCGGGTTGTCAACACTAACTGAAATCATAATTTCCGCAGCAAAGCGCGGGTAAATTGCTAGTCTATATATATATAACTAGCAATTTACCCGTGCTTTGCTGCGGTAAATTAGGATTTTAGTTTTTGAAAAATACGTCTTTTTTATATAGCTAATTATGAGAAAAAACCTATATTTAGGCAATCGTCCTCATAGTGAGAAAGGATTTAATACTTTTTTGCCTCTTACCATCACGGGAGTGTACTCAACAACTTCCCAAAGTTTCAAGCTACTATCTACACGGAAGCTTGGAGAATTAGTGATGAGTGAGTGCATAAAAAACTATATTTGGGCCCCTGGCACCCAGCAAGGGATATTTTAAATATCTTTTCACCTGCTGCTATCGTGGAAGTGTATTTTTTTTTTTAAAACAACGTTTCATGCGTTTACCTATTTAGGAAATAGGAAAAATAGTGCTTTTCAATTTGTGTATAGCATATATTAGGAAAAACACGTTTTTGAAACCCCGGCCCCAATGAGTAAGAATTTTAAAATTATATTAGGCCAATTTTCGTCATGAGAGGGTACCCAACAACTTCCAAACGTTTTATGTTTTTACGTACACGATGAATTGTGGAATTTGTGATGATTATAAGAAAAAGCTATATTTGGGCCCCCGGCCCACAATGAATGGGAATTTATCATTCTCTTTCACCAACTTTCATCGGAAGATTGTACTAAACAACTTCCCAAAGTTTCATGCTTCTACCTACATGGGGAAAGGGAGAATTATTGATGTTCAGTTTTTACATAGTTTATGTTAGGAAAAAAAATACATTTGNATTTTGCCCCCCCCCCCCCCTGGCCTCCAGTAAGAGATATTTTAATTTTTTTTTCACCTGCTACCATCGTAAAAGTGTAATTTCCCAACGTTTCATGAGTCTACCTACTCGAGAAATAGGAGAATTCGCGATTTTAAATTTTAATTTTAAAAAACTCATATAAGAAAAAAAAGTTTTTTGGGGCCCCGGCCCCCATGAATGTGTATTTCAAAATTCTTTTACACCCACATTCGTCGTTAGAGGGTACTTAACAATTGCCCAAAGTTTAATGCTCCTAACTACATGGACAATTGCAGAGTTAGTGATAAGTCGGTTTTTAATATTAGAAAATTGTATTTGGGCCCCCGGCCCCCAATTAGAGTGAATTTTAACATTCTTTTTGCCAATTTTCGTCGGCAGCTTGTTCTCTGAAAATTTAAAAAGTTTCATGCTTCTACCTATATGGGAAATAGGAGAATTATTGATTTTCAATTTTTATATAGCTCATATTATGAAGAAAAAAGTTTTTGGGGTCCCAGCCCCCAATTAGTTGGAAATTTAACTTTCTCTTTTGCCAATTATCATTGGAAGCAAGTAATCAAAAAATTTACAAAGTTTTCATGCTTCTACCTATACGGGAAATAGGAGAATTAATGATTTGAATTTGTAAATAGCTCATATATGGAAACAACTTTTTGGCCCCATTATTTTTTGGCCCCCGTACCCCATTGGGTTGGAAATAAACATTCTGTTCCGCAAATTAACATCGGGAGATTGTACTCAACAGCTTTCTAAAGATTCATGCTTCTACCTAAATGGGGCATGGGAGAATTAGTGATTTTCAGTTTTTAAATTTGGGCCCCCTGCCCCCCAGTAAGAGATATTTTAAATATTATTTCACCTGCTAGCATCATGAAAGTGTATTTATAATCTCTTCAATGTTTCATGAGTCTACCTACTCGGGAAAATTGGAGAATTGGTGATTTTCAATTTTTATATATCCCATATAATGAAAAAATTGTTTTTGGGGCCCCAGCCCCCATAAAAGCGAATTGTAATATTCTCTTTTGCCAATTATCGTCGGAAGCGTGTACTCAATAAATTCCCGAAGTTTCATGCTTCTACCTACACGGGAAATAGAAGAATCATTGATTTTCAATTAGTATATAGCTTATATTAGGGAAAAAAAACGTTTTTGGGGCCCCGGCCCCCATGAGTGTGAACTGCAAAAGTTTTTTTCGCCAATATTCGTTGTGACGTTGTGAGAGGGTACTCAACAACTTCCCAAAGTTTCATGCTTCTACCTGTACAGGAAATATGAGAATTAGTGATTTTCAATTTTTATATAGCTCATTTAAGGAAAAAAACATTTTTGGGGCCCCGGCGCCCATGAGTTGCAAATTTAACTTTTTTCCCTCCAATTATCGTCGGGAGCACTTACTTAAAAAATTTCCAAACTTCCCTGCTTCTACCTACACGGGAAATAGGAAATTTGATGATTTTCAATTTTTATAGAGCTCAAAAAGAAAAAAAATGTTTTTGGGCCCCCGGCCCCACATGAGCGAGATTTTTAAAATTCTTTTTCACCAATTTTCGTCGTGAGAGAGTAACCAACAACTTCCCAAAGTTTCATGCTCCTACCTACACGGGAAGTTGGAGAATTAGTGATGAATGAGTGAGTCAGTCAGTCAGTCAGTGAGGGCTTTCCCTTTTATTAGTATAGATTCTAATCATGGTCCAACCATGCCGGACACCAAGCAAGTAGCAAGCTATCTGACCCCACCAACCAATCAGATTGCAAGAAAAGTTAGTGCACAGTGTGGGGTCATCGAGACCAACCATTCGTTGAATTGAGGTCAATTACTATGTTCTCTTAGAACAACAAATTAACATTTATTTCGTGATGTAGTGGTTATTACATTCGCCTAACACGCGGAGTTTGCAGGTGCAATCCCCAGCTAAGACATTAATTTTTCAATTTTTAAAAATGTTTGTGTTTGTGCCCGTTCATTTCCCACTTTCTTTTGGATCATTACTTCGCAACACCATAGCAAGCACAAAGCGAGTGGAAATAAGCTTGACTAATGACCTTTTTCAGGTTATCCCAATTAGTTTATGGTAAGCAAGCTAGGGTGGTGCAGGGTTGGGGGTGTCAAGTAGCTAACAACAGTGCACATTTTTTCAGATTAACAATGAGTCTCAGTTATCCCCGCATCTGATGTTCATTCGCGTTGTGCTGATTTCATCGTGATGTAGTTTGTTTCTGTTCACCCCCCCCCCCCCCCGCACTTTCTTTGCACTATGCTACGCTGCGGGCATCTAGTATAATAAAATTACAATAAATACTTCTTGCAATACATATTATTTAATCGAGAGGGTCAGTAAGGCGTTGACATTTTTCAGGCTTTTTCAGCTATTAACGGATTTGAAATTAAAACTAATTAATATTAGCAATAATAAACATGTATGAACATGATCAGTGTCAAAATATAATAGTTATTATAAAAAAAATTATAATGATGATAATAGATATAGTATGTTTCCATTTTTTTTTTTAAAAAAGAATTTTGTGTTATGAAACGAAAATGTAAACATGCTACAATTTCATTTGTAAATCAGTTATGGGCACATAATTTTGTGGAGTGGTGGTGACGTTTTCATAGACTGCCGAGAATCATTAGTAAACAGAGAGATTCGCTATCAACTATCAAGTAGCAGTAGCGGTTCTTCTAAAAGAAATCCTCGTGATTTATAACACATGATTGATTTTTTGAAAATGTACAATTTTGACATATCTTACTATAACTCTAAAACACATTGGTAAAATATCTTTACCGATGTAAACTAAGTACAATTAAATTTTAAAATGTGTCATTTTTAATGCTTTCATTCATAACTAAAATAGTAAAAAAAATGTCTAATGCGTGCTATAGATGAAGTGCGGAAATTTTTATAATGTCCAATAAAAATAAATTATACAAGAAAGTTCTGGGCTGTAAAAAGGTTTTATCTAATTGATCTAAACCTTGGATTTTTTTAAATCGAACCAAAAAAAACACAACTTTATGTGAATATTTTAAAAGGAATCTAAGGGGCAAAAATGTAAAGTATGTATGGGGGGTTTAATTTTTTTTTTAATGAGCTCAAATACAGGCCCTCATCTCATTCTTTACTTTATAACAGTGCACACCCTAGTCATCTAAAGCAGGGGGCTCCAAACTTTTCCGCCAAAGGGGCCGCATTAACTAACAAACAGCAGTTTGGAGGCCGACTACTAGCCCCCCACTACTAAGTTTAGTGGTAAACTACAATAAAAATAATATCTTTTTTATTAAGATTAAAAGGTATTCAGGGGCCGGATGAGAGGGCCTCGCGGGCTGCATATGGCCCGCAAGCCGTAGTTTGTAGAGCCCTAATCTAAAGTATAGTTCATAACATTCCAAATTCAATTACTAGAAACAAATATTTAATAAACCACTTTTATACAGATAATAAACGTTACATTGAAAGAACATCTCAGTCAAAGTACAGGTTCTCTATAAACCAGTCATCCCATCCACCATATTTTTATCAGTACACTCTAACATTAGGCATCACATAAGCTCTTTACACGTCCAGCCAGCACACTGTACAGTCATGTGCTTTATATACCCTTAACCCGGGCCAATAGACATATGTTCTAATACCTCTCCTGTCAGGCAACAGAATTATGGTCCATACAGTTCTCACCCCCAGCCCGACAAATTCTCTATACTTCTCTGAACCCTCGCCTATCGACACGTCCCATGAACACTCCCCTTCCTACTCTCGCAGCCAACTCGTCATGACTGTTCCCCGTGCTGTATCCTCTATATGTAAATATCGAGGATCCTTCGAGGGCAGAAAATATGACTGGCCGCACCAATTATTATTCTTAAGACGGCTATGATCTTTTATTGATGCTCATCCTGATAGGGGTAGGTGGGGGCGGGGAGAGACAATGAGAGGCTCAAAGGCATCGCCGTCCCAGCCCGGGGACCGCTCAATCATAATCTGGTCCGTTGTAACCTTGTAACATCGGGGGCGTGGGGTGGAGGGGCGCTGGGCATCAGCTTGAGGCGTGTGATGTCGTTTGTTTTTATCGAGAGGTCAGGACGGGGCTAAAATCTGTGGGGTTTGGGTGAGCAGAAAATGTGCGAGAATGAGCAGACGTCAGTCAGGTCATTAGGTCTTCCTCAGATAAATGCGCATTTGTGGTGACCGGTGAAATTGTCACTCTTCCCCACCCCTTCCCGTTACATTTGGGATACGTTCCAAGGGCCGTGACTCACGCGCTAGCCGATCTGGACCATAGACTTGGATCCATGATTCATCATAGATAAAATATCAACACGTTGGCTTTTTTTAAAGAATAGCTATATGACAGTGGATGCTTTCAAATATGTTTTCTCCGCTATCATTGTTTCAAATAACTGTCTAGTAAAAAAAAATTAGTAATCTATAGTTGATATCCCGAGCGGAGTAAACGAGTTGATTCGTCTCGTATATATAACCATGACGAGAGGTCAATTCACAGAGCGCCGGTGAAAGGTCAGGTCAAGGTGTAAAAAGGACAAGTTAGTTCATGGGTTACAGAGTGAGAAGCCAGTTTACCAATACAGCCGAAGACGTTCGGTCACGCTAAACCGGAAGAAGCCAATGATTCAAATGTTTAGAAACGAAACACCCGGATCTTTTGCTGTGGTGTTAAGTGAAGCCTGCATTCGTAGGCGCCCTAAAAGACAAAAACAATTTTTAGCAGTAGATGTGTTTCTTTATCGGCTTAGCAATACAATAGATTCTATCGTTCGTGCGGTGTAAATAAATGCCACCAAACAAGCCCCACTCCCCCAACAAGCCACTAAAACTATTCCATGCGTCACACGCATGTGTGAGCACGTCAAAGTGATGGGTGCATGTGTAACCAAGTTGATGGCACACGTCCCCAAGATTTTCAAGCGTCACCGAAACACTTTACGACGATCCTAAGACTTACACACAAGTCATGAAGGCTAGGACATGTTAAAAGATTGAGCCCTGCCCCTGGCCGCATCCCGAAGGACCTCCTATGTGGTGAACTTGCTTCGGGAAAGAGAAAAACAGGTCGCCCACGCCTGCGTTTTAAAGATGTTTCTTCAAAGGGACATGAAAGCAGCCAAAGTGACTGGCAGAGTAAGACAGAAGACCGATCTACGCTGCGCACAGTTGTCAAAGAGGGCGTCATAGTAGCCGATAAGTGAATAATGGAGGCGGCTGCAGACAGAAGAGCTAGGAGAATGGCCAAAACATTGGGAAGCACAGGACTGTGTGTAAAAACCGTGGTAAAGACTGTCACTCAAAGATAGGACTGCACAGCCACTCGAGAAAATGCAACCCAACCAAATGGTGATGCACCATCGTCTCGCGAGACGGAAGGATGCCGAATAATAATTCGCCTAGACTCAATTGTAATACGGGCTCGCGACCCTAGAATATGTTTGAGACTGACAATTTTCCTCGCAAGTTGCACTCAAAAATTTAGAGCGGGGTTCTTCTATTGTAACGAATATAGATCGTAACAAACCAAACAAAAGCGAGCGCTGCTTTCAGATATTCATATAATATATTGGATTAGAGTGGATAACTTTACAAGTCATTTTTGTTATTCTGATAAATCAATCAATTTGACTCGATTTTCTTGTTTGTTTTTGCTTTCTTCATCAGAGTCGTAATTTCCGCTTGCTAATAACATTAAATTGATCTTTCCTCTTATGCACGGGTTTAACATTATTCTAGGAATTCGACATCTTTAATGACAAAATTGTTATTTAATTAACTGACTTGGTTACACATCCATTCCCCCAACTTTTTCCCAATACCCAACTTCTGTTACATCTTATATTTATTTTTTTATTTCAAGGGCACCCCCCCACCCCTTTCTGGTAGTGTTGAACGATTGGCGTAGCCCCTTTATCGTCTGATCTCACAAGAGCTGGCCCTCAAGATCGCCCAGTGAAGATGGACAAATTTAACCTCAATTGCTTTGATGTACGCTCTATCAGCGGGAAGGGGGACATACGAGGGAAGGGGTCCATACGAGGGAAAGTGGACATGCAAGGGAAGGGGGAATCAATTCCATCTCATTCACCGTTCTTTCATAAACTGGGTGATCGATAAAGCAAAGAAAGGGGGGGGGGGGCAAAAACATGACTGTTGAGAAAGTTTTTAAAGTATCGTGATGGTGGAGTTTAAGTCCCCCATCCATTCTATACAGATGAACTATGTTGAAGTCACCCATCGATTCTATACAGATGACCGATGTTGAAGTCACCCATCGATTCTATACAGATGACCGATGTTGAAGTCAACCCTCCATTATGTACAGGTGAATGATGTGAAGACACCTTTCCGACAATTATACAAGTTCCTCGTCCATTATAAACAGAAGACTAATAGAAATGTATAGCAAACACCCGAAAGTAAGACAAGCACCAGAATGGAACAACGCACACGACAAGCGGCGACGAGGAAGCCACAATCAGACATGGCAACGTATTGTTTTGGATGAGGCAGAGGGAATAGGAAAAGAGCTGGAAAGAGTTTGGAGTACTGGCAAGATACCGAGCCAAGGGGGGAAAACTCTGACTAACACACGCACACAGACACACACAAACACACACACACACCATACAAAATAGATAACTAATTTGGGTTCAAGCTAGCGATCGAACTTAAGCCTGGAAATAACACTGTGTTATCATGATTCGATTGGACAGAAGCGGCTATCAAACCTGTAAATTATGATAAAATGTGATAAACAATGTTACACCTCGAATTCCTCGCCGAAGCTTAACTCCAGTCACCACTGCCGGAAAGTTATCTTTTTAAGTTTTAGCAGATAATATAAAGAGAGCGGATAATTCGCTCACAGCAGTGTCCACCTCCAGGATAGCCCCCCACTCCATGCCAGGCGTTAATATCATCAGCTGAGGGGGGCATGAGGGGTACTTGTCCCTAATGATTGAGTTTGCTGACCCATGCGCCCGGGATGACCACTCACGCGCGATGGTCAACGGGGGACGAGAGATTAGATAAACGTCCATCCAATCAAGGGGCCTGATTTTATCACGAGCGTCCGTTAGGGAGGCTAGCGGGGTGGAGGGGGGAGGACTGGGGACGACCTGGGGATACCTCGNNNGGGGGGGGGGGACAAACAAATGCGAAACAAACCTTTTCTCCGCGGCTAATTCAGAGGGTCACACGCCTGCCCCTCTTCCTCAAACGTCAAATCTTTTTAGGCTTTGTTTTGTTTTAGCCCGGCGATAGCAAACACGTCCATGTCAATGTGTGCGTGTTTGTTTTATAGTTTGATATTTTTTTACAGGGTGAGGGGGGAAAATGTGTGTGTGTAAGTGGGTTTGGGGGGGGGGTCCAATCGTGGCGAAACACAAACTTTAAGAATTTTTATCTTTTATTTTAAGGAAATAATAAATAGCATGGGATTAAGGAAAACACTGGAGGGCGCGAGGAATGAAACTGTGGATATGTTGTAGGGAGAGATCGATCTCTTCGCTTCTTCTTCGGCGCAATTTCCCTCCCGTGTTAAAAAAATATAGCAAATTAATATTGAAAAGAATTTTTAAAAACAACTAAAACCACGTCATAATCACTGCCTATTGTGGACTTTAAAATAGAAACAATATTTTTGAAATCTTTTCATATTAAATAAAAACTAATAGATCTATGTGACATTTCATTTTGTAGCATCATTCCGTCGAAGAGATCCTAGCTTTAACAGAAGGTTCTATAGGTTTAAATGGTAATGTTGCCATCTTTTTAAATCCCTTATATTAATTAGCTTTACGGTCATCTCCCTCTCCTTATATTAATTAGCTTTACGGTCATCCCTCTCTCTCTCTCTCTCTCTCTCTCTCTCTCTCTCTCTCTCTCTCTCCC
>MUZC01000085.1:708798-731183 GCA_002072015.1 Radix auricularia
AGGTGAGTGTGAGGGAAATGATCTAACCGCAGTGCGCATATCTCGAGACCGAAAATTTGGCGGCGCCCCCCCCCCCCCCNNNCCCCCCCCCAACGATCACTCGCGTTGTTCCAATAATTATTCTTCGTGCTACTGTTTGCGACCCTTCCCCCTGTCTTTGCACTATCTATGAGCAAGTCTGCGGCGTATGCTACGCCGCCACTGTTCGTGTCTAGTTTTTTTTATATTTTTTTAAGGGAAGAGTTTGTTTTATGTGTGTGTTGTTAATTGCATTAATTAATGTTTTTAATATCTATTATCTATTCTGTTAGTCTGACAAACTCGAAGTCCACCTCAAGGGCGTGGAAACAAAATTTCACCTCTCAACTACTTTAGTTAAATTTTCTGCCGGCCGAATTCTGAAAAATATGTAAATGGAACAAATCTGCGACAGATTTTTTTTTTTTTTAAAGTAAAAAAAAAAGTAAAATAAAAAATAACCTTTATTAAAAAATCGTCAATCTAAATATGAAAATATTTTAGGCTTTTTCATATTTTTTTCGTGTCCTTCTTCATGTGTTTAATATTCCGGCATGCGTGATGCCACGAAACTTTAGCTAACACAGCCGACAGCTGACTTCCGGGAGATTCCCTACTGATGAAATACATCAACGCCAAGGTCAGAGTAGAGCAGTAGTCATTGCTAGCTTAACAGAATTTTGTTCCTTCAGCAAGGTAAGACTTTTCCTTTTTTTTTTCTTTGAGAATTGAATGAAAATTACTTCTCAGTTTATTATTTTATTTTAAATCTAACGTAATAAGCATCCAATAATGTTTTTTTTTTTTAATTTAAAAAAAACAGAATATTAATATTATGTTACAGCCAAATCTTGCTGGTTCTCAGTCGGACCAGGGCCGGCTTTAGGCGTAGGCAAACTAGGCGGCCGCCTAGGGCCTCCGATTAGTGGGGGCCTCGCACAGGAATCATAGGGAAAAAATATACATTTAAGTTTTAAGAGCTAACTTCTACCTATGTCAAAATAACCGGAACCACCCAATCAGTGCAGTACCTTTACCTGCTGATTATTTTTTAAATTGTTTAAAATGTAATATTTTAAAATGTAAATTCATCTGTCCAGACACATTTTCACAAGATTGACAAACGTGTAACATAAATTACACTAAATATACAACTGTTGAATCTCATTTAAATGTTAAATGCTGTTGTAAGTCTCAAAATTGAAATTTTATGTCAAAAATTATTTAAAGAAATTACGCTGAAACTTCACTGATTGCTCAAAATATGCAATCTTTTTTCAGAGCTTAGCAACGACAACGGCTAAGCAAAAAATAAAAAATAATATTATTTTAGTAATCTCTCATGTTTATTTTTATTTATTTATTTGTTTGTTTTATTTTAATATGTTCAGCTTTTTTTAATCTCTTCAATACTGAAAATTTATGAAATAAGCCTATAAGAAGGAAGTAACGATTGAAAAACATGTCCGGTTTTCTAGCTCAAGGGCCTCTAATAAACGGCCCGCGGGCCAAATGTGGCCTGTGAGGCCCTCTCATGAGGCTCCTGGAGACCTTGAAATCTCCTATAAAATACCATTTTTACCTGTAGTTTACCAAAAAACTATGTGTAGTCTAGCAGATCATAAATCGCCCATGAAGCACATTCGTGCTGTCGATGCTTGGATTGAATGGGAGAATCGTTTGAAGTAAGGAAGACAATTGACAAGGAAACACAAAAACTTATGCAAAATAGAATAAACACTGGGTCAATGTTTTACAAAGAATCATTTCAATGGTGCAGTTTCCTGCAAAGCGGAATTTACCAATTTTCGTGGCACTGTGGATCTATTATTTCAACCAGACAATGGACATTTTTGGTATTGGGCGTATTTTTTGCAAAGTACGATTAAAAAGCGAAAAAATTCAAGATCATTACTTGGGCAAAAGAATTCAAAATGAGATAAATAATCTGATCGGCGATGCTGCCTTGAAAATAATTGTAAATAATGTTAAAAAATTCAAAATATTATTCCATCATTTTGGACTGCACACCTGATGGTGGTCACCAAAAGCAAATGACTATGATTTTGCGAATATGCAACAATGTGAGTAAGCCATTGAAGGCAATGAATTTTTTTTGTGTTGAATTCATGGCTGTAGACGACAGCACTGGTTTAGGTCTCGCGGAAGCTTGCTTTTTTAAAAAAAGATCTGAATTTATGTTTCGAGAACTGCAGAGGCCAAGGATATAAGGATGGAACCAATATGAAAGGCTGCTATCGTGGTGTACAAAACCGTCTACTTGAACTCAATCCAAAATCATTGTATGTGTCATGTGGATGTGACAGTGACAGCCTAAATCTAATTCTTGGAGACATGGCAAAATCGCCATTGGTTGCAACGAAACTCTTTGCAATTTTGCATAAAATGTATGTTCTGTTAGGTGCTTCAATAAATCGATGAAAGATCTTGAAAATTCATGTAAAAATTTGACTATAAAGCTTATATCCAATGAACACTGGGGATGCTGGATCTTTAATTTTAAAATTGATCGTCATCTAACAGCACGATCCATTCGTGGGAGTATCTGAAAATGTCAATGATCCTAAATCAAGGACCGAAGTAACTGGATTGGCGAAACAACTAAATAAATTCAATATCTGGTAACTTTAGTAGTCTATTGCTACTTATTTTTTCAAATGAAAATTATCAGTAAATTGATGCAATCGAAAGACATGCATTTCGAACTTGCACTGGAATGTATAAATGGTGCAACAGAGTTTATGAAGAAAAAAAAGACTATATCTATGTCCGCTTAAATTTCGTTAAGATATTTGGTTCAAGAATTAGAGATGGAATCAGATAAAATCATATTTTCAGCTGTCAAACTTGCACTGGAATGTATAAATAGTGCAACAGAGTTAACGAAAAATTTTTTAAAAAATTCGTTAAGACATTTGGCTCAAGAATTAGAGATGGAATCAGATGAAATCATATCTCCACCTGCCACATCTTGAGACGACGGAACGATTGACTTTGACAGCATAGATAAAGCATTGACAGATTCAAAAGAAAAAGTATCAAGTGGAATTTTCTTATGTTTTGTTATATCTAGCAGATAGACTGCACTTTTTTAAAAAAATGGAACTTCAGTTTAGTCTTTTTTTGGATTTATGCACAACATCAAACATTTGCTGAGTTAGACCTAAAAATAAAAGATAAAATGTTGCATGGATTTGAATATTGCGCCAACCGATGCATCTGGTTCAGATATTGATCCGAAAGGTTTATGCAGTGAATAGCTAATGGTTTCCTACATTAATCCAGATACTGTTTCTTCTCGTCTTGATGCTTTACGTTTTATTGCTATTCAAAATATTGCTATAGCCATTCGTGCGGCATTGACGATTCTGATTATAATGCTTCGGGAGAAAGAAGTTTTTCCAAGTTAAAATTAATTTTTAAAAACTATTTGAGGACGACAATGACGCAAAAACACCTGAACAGTCTGGTAATGATATCTATCGAATAAGATATCGTCCAGTATTCACAATTTTTGGGCAAAATTTGCTTCCATGAAAGCACGAAAAGTAGATTTTTTTTTGAAGTTTTATGACGTCTTCACGGATTTGTTTGTATAAATTACAGTTATTTGTTGATTTATATATAAATACAAATAGTTTTCAATAAAATTTTATTCTTCCCGTATTTATTATTTATTTTTCCATTACATTTAGGGCCACAAAATTCACTGCGCCTAGGGCCTCCAATTCCCTAACGCCGGCCCTGGTCGGACTCAGAGGCGTCACTAGGGTTGGGGTCACCCGGGGCGGTAGCTCATGGTGTCACCCCCTCATGATTTAACCTCCGAGTTTTCCAGTGCCAAATAACGGGAATATATAGAATTTTACAGTTTGGTGTCACCCCCTGATGGTGTCATCCGGGGCGCCCGCCCCCACCGCACCCCCAAGCGACGCCGCTGGTCGGACTTTTGACTTTGTAGTCGAAAAATTTAATCATACCTGGTAAGAAAAAAACACGATCGTTCACATGCTTGTTTTCTCTATTTCGTCTTTGAAATAAACCGATGTCATGATGCACCATAAGTGTGACCAAGGACTTAACGTCCCAAATGAAGCTGTCTTAAAAGAGACACCCGACACTTATGGACCCCTCAGTGATATGTCCCCCCCCCCCCCCCATAAAAAAAGCCCCTTGCCAAAAACAAAATACAAAAAATTGGATTGTAGAATTGTCACCCATAAACAGGAGCCCCCGGGAGAACATGTTGAGACCAGATGAGCTGCGCTGAACGTTTAATTTTTATGAAATTTATAATGAATGAACGAAAATTACTATGATAATATTATTTGTATATTTTTAGACATTTCTGACAAATTGCACTTAAAGGCGTGGCAAAGAAGTTTGGAAGTGGGTGGTGCAGAATTTGGGTAAACAGCACACGATTTTTATGTTCATTAGAGTTGAGAATACTTGTTCCCAACGGTACGTTGATGCAAAGGGCAGCAACGTCTTGACGGCCTCCTCATGTGTAATGTTGAAAGCCTTTGCAGCATTTGACATCCCAAAAATGTGTCAGATCTGCTCTGTATGCGAATTCTGCACAAACCTCATTATTAGAGTTAAGTTTGAGAAGTGTCTCTGCCAACGATTGAGGCTCATCTGGTACATCATCAATGTCACATCGAAATGGATCTACAACCAAATGATTTGATGTGAATCAGTAATTGGAAAGAAAAACGTGAACCGCTCTTTGATCTTGGTAAGATGTCTGATAACTATATCCTTAAACTTAATGTCGTCAAAATGTATATTTCCACAATCTTCCAAGTACAAGGCCAACTTTGAAAAGGCCGCTAACTTGTTACCTTCTGCTTTTTGTTTCCAATATGAAAGCTTTAATCCGTATGCTGCAATCTTGCATATGGCTGTAATTATATTGATACCTCCCCCACTGCAATTCTTTTTTTCAACGTATTCACAAGCCCAAAAATATCAGCTAAGTAAGCGAGATGAGCAACCCAACCATATTTCGTAAACTTACCCGCCAGTGCATGCTTTTGACCAGCCAGAAATGTTTGAAGTTCAGCTTTCACAGCCCACACTCTGTTCAGAACATTGCCGCGTAAAAAAAACACCGTACCTTAATGTGATAAAGTAAGTCTGTATATTTAGCCTCATCATATTTACATCAAATCATGAAACAGACGTGTTTGTTCTACATGTCCTTTAATGACATTTACAATCTGGATAATATCAAGCAAAACGACCTCCAGTAATATTAGAATATTAGTAATATTAGTCAGTAATATTAGAAATGAAGTTTACCAGATTATGGAGAGGGGGGGGGGGGGGGGTGGGAGCGAATAAACATGTGTACCTTTTTATCCAAAGAATAAATTAAGTCAAACAAAACTAATTTAAATCAATGTAAAATGTGTTAATAATACTAAAATATGTATAAGCAAATCTTTATAATTTTTTTAATATTAAAAAATACACCAGATCAAAGAAACTGTTCATAAAACAAAAACATACTAGAAATATCTTTCTTGATATATATCAGTTGCTTAGATGGACTTGAAGGTCTTGTAGAAGAGTTATCTGGCAGTTTGCTGGAATTTCAGTTACCTTGTTTTTCTGCAGTATAAATCTAATCTTTGATTAGAGATTAACACAATCAATGTCATTTTTTAATAAAAAATTAAATTTGACGTAAAATAAAGAAAACGACCTAATTTTAGGGCTGTTAACGATAAGTTTAAATTTAATCCTTAACCTTTGAAAAATTAAAGATTGAAATTTATGATGTCATAAATAAGATTTATTAAACGTTCTTATTGAAAATCTAAATAACATTGAAATGTGTCGTTTATATGTCATCTTTTAACCAAGTAGACAAAAAGATAAGTGAGTTGACATTATTTGGTTCAAGTGATGAGCGTGGCTAATTGACGATATAACCAGCCAAGCTGAACAATCATGCACCTGGAATTGAGGTAAGTGGTATATACAAAATGGTCTTGGCAAGGAATGACATTATCGGATATCGGTGTTAAATTATGTTACATCCATTGTAGAGGGTTAATGGATTCAGGAACTTTCATCTCCATTTTGTTACGCAGTAATTCATCAGAAGAGCTGTAGTTATTTTCTGTCTGCGATTCAGACTCCATTACTTCCATTAGCCTAATATGCTTTTTATTTGGTTTCATAAGTAGGAAAAGTGTTAGAACTTTTAGAACCATGTTAGGCAAACTTTATCAATATTTTGAAAATTCCCATCAGTCAATAGTTTAAAACAAAAATGTTCGTTCAATCGTCAGTAAATTTATTTATTATTTTTTACTTTTTTGACTTCAAATAAGTTGTAAGTGATGGGTCAATTAATCAATTTTAAAAAATAATTTAATCGTTAAAAATGTTTAACGATTAGGCCTAATCGAGAAATGTATTTGTTTATTTCCGCAGCCCTACTTAATTTACAATCAAAAAGGTTAAAGTTAAAGCTTTAGTTGTATAAAATATTTTAAAATACATATAGAAAAATAAATATAATATGTTTATCTTTTTATGAAGCAGATAATAAAAAAGTGCAAGTTCAAAAGAATCCTCTCTCGTTTGCGTGAAATCTGTGTTTAATAAAATTTTGGAATATAAAAAAATATACTGTTAAATTTAAGCAATCTTTGAGATTTACATCGAATGAAGTAATCGAAAAATGCATAAACTAATTTAAAATGAAAAATGTTTATGTGCAAGTAATAAATAATATAAAAGCCCAGGTCACTCACTCACTCACTCACTGGATGTGGAACGCTAAGGAACGATGTAAGACAGTCTACAGCAGTTAGTTGAAAAATCGTGTGGTGATTAGCGCTGTAAAAATATTTAATATGATGACGTCATTGTTTGGTGTGCATCGGTGCGCAAAATACAACCCCTATTATTAAATACTTTGCGTACATTTCACAAAGTTTAATATTTCGTATTTATCAAAAAAGGACAAGTTAGTTGGGCTTTTGAAAAAGGTTGGCACCGTAGGCGCCCTAAAAAAAGTAGGCGCCACGGCGCCCCGGCACAATCTAGTATTAAGATATGAGTACATCCATTACACCTATGGATAATATATGTGACATTTAATATTCAGATTATCAGAAGAGATTAAAATAGGCCTGCAAAACGTCTTTTTACAAACCAAAACAAATTACAATTTGATAATACCAAAACAGACAAGAGTTATCTTGCTTTTAGATCTATATGCAACTTGCCCTTTGGTGGAGTTGATCATCTAAAAAAACGCTGCTATGTTGGCTGGTCCTGGACTCTCTTTAACCAACTTGTTTGTTGCAAATGGCAATATAAAACTATTAACCTGTTACTGTTAGATTAATTAAAAACTGACATTTAAAAAAAAGATAAATAACTGATGTCATAGAAAACTGCTAAGTTTACTATCAAATGGGTCAATACATCAAGAATATTACAATACTTTAAAATAATTCAAAGTATAAAAAAATATATTTATCTTATAATAGGTAGAGTAATTGGACATGTAAAAATATACCTTGAAATGGAAATTCACACACTCAATGGAATCGAGAATAACACAATAGTCTGTTAGATTTATGCAATCACTTATAGTGGAAAAAAATCAATAGTTTATGCCGGGAAAATACTTAAGTTTACACAAAAAATTTAGTATGTTAGTAACATCAAGGCGTACCCAGACTTTTTTAAGTGGGGTTGGCTAAATTTTCGCGAAGGCATTTCGTGTTAAGATAACTTCAATATATGGTGCTATGACTTCAAATTTGGATGATAATTTATATTGAATATTCTGTATCTATGATTTTTTTAGGGCGTTGATTAAACTTCTCGTTTTTTTTTCCTCGTTTTTCAAAAAAAATAAAAAAATAAATAATAATAATAATAAATAAATAAATTTTTTAAAAATGTTTTCAGTGCATACATTGACCAAAAAAGGTAGGCTTTAATGCAATAAATAATTAAAACTGTAAATAAAAGTTTCCAAAATAGTATTTTATTATACCATGCAAATACTCGATCATTCATTTCTTTTCTTGTTAATAATGAAATCTGCAGGCACAAGTGTTAAATAATTTGAAATACATACTATTTGGTACAGAACTTGCAAGGGGGAAGACCACAATGCTATGCGGTTTATTATAGAGCATCTTCCATGTAAATCCTTTAGTTTTGTCAACAAATATCTGTAAAACTACACTGTTTTCGTTAATATTGAAAGCATAGCGATGCATCAATGCAAGTTTGGTCAGTCTTTCCTGTCCCATTAAACATATTATCTGATTGTGCAAACGTCGGAGTGAACTAAAACTTCGCTCACAAGCGCAGGAAGTCACAGGAATCAAACATGCGATTTTCAGCAAGCAATATATTCGATTAAGATTAGGGCTGCGGAAATTATCGATTAATTTCTCGATTAATCGGCAAATTTTTTTATCGATTAAAATTATTTTAATCGATAAAATAGAGATTGAAATGTAGGAATTTTGTTACATGATTTCGTCGATTTATTAATAAATAATTAATTATTAATAATTAACAATATTTTGCTTTTTAAACGTACAAACTTCTCCATTAAAAAAAAAAGAATATTAAAGTGTAACCTTTAAAATAAGCTGTTTTATAAGGAAAATGATATACAAAATTTAACATTGTTTTTACTGAATTAAAATATCTAAATTTAAATTCATTGACATTATATTCAACTACTTAAATTTTAAAAAAAAATCAACTTCCTGTTTTTGTTACTTCCCTTGAAATTTTCGGTTTAATGACGTCATAATCTTATTTTTAGCTTTAATCTAAATTATCGATTAATTATTCGGTAATTTTTCAAAAGTTAACGATTAATTTAAATTTAATCGATAACAGCCCTAATTAAGATACATCCTTTGGGGTGACCAGACATATGCGCACACGACTATTGCGCACATGACAAACGCGCACAGACAAGATATGAATGCGGGACGTGGTGGTCGAGAGGTAGCGCTCTCGCCTGTCATACCGATGGTCACGAGTTCGAATCCACACGAAGGTGAGGATTTGTTCTCGGGGCCTGAGGAGTCCCCGAGTCACCCAGCTCCGAATGGGTACCTAACTAGACAATAGTTAGGCGGCTGGGGTAATGCGTGGAACCCCTATAGCCGTGGCCTGTGACCGCCCTGTGACCGCTACATCACTTGCCAACAGATCATCTCTCATGGTCTGTGGACGCAATTATCTTCTGCATAGAAGGAGCGTCTGTATATCTAAGATAAGATAAGATAATGCGCACAGGATAGATGCGAACACCGATAGCTGCGCACACAGACAATGGCGCACACGGAAAAATGCGGACATCGACAATCGCCCACAGGGAAAAATGCGAACGGCTACACTAATTCTCCTATTTCCCGTGTAGGTAGAAGCATGAAACTTTGGAAATTTGTTTAGTACATGCTCCCAATTATACATTGAAAAAAAAAGTTAGATTTCCCACTCATGGGGGCCGGGGCCCCAAAAATGTTTGTTTCCTGATATGAGTATGAGCTATATAAAAATTGAAAATCACTAATTCTCCTATTTCCCGTGCAGGTAGAAGCATGAAACTTTGGAAATTTGTTAAGTACATGCTCCCAATTATAACTTGCGAAAAAGTATTTTTTAAATCTCGCTCATGTGGGGCCGGGGGCCCAAAAACTGTTTTTTTCTACATCACTAATTCTCCAAGTTATTGTGTAGGTAGAAACATGAAGCTATAGGATGTTGTTGGGTACCCAATAACAACAATATTTGTTGAAAAAGAATTTTTGAATTCTCCCTCATGTGGGGCCGGGGGCCCCAAAAGTTTTTTTCTTAAATGGTCCCTTTAAAATTTGAAAGTCAGCAATTTTCCTATTTCCCGTGTAGGTAGAAGCATTGGGAAGTTATTGGGTACCCTCTAATTACAAAAAGTGGCGAAAAAGAATGTTTAAAATCTCGCTCATGTGGGGCCGGGGGCCCCAAAAATTGTTTTTTTTACATCACTAACTCTCCAAGTTATCGTGTAGGTAGAAATATGAAACTATAGGATGTTGTTGGGTACCCAATAACAACAAAATTTATTTTAAAAGAATTTTAAAAACCTCCCTCATGTGGGGCTGGGGGCCCCAAAAGTTTTTTTCTTTCATGGTCTACTTGAAAGTCAGCAATTTTCCGTGTAGGTAGAAGCATGAAACTTTGGGAAGTTATTGGGTACCCTCTAATTACAAAAACTGACGAAAAAGAATTTTAAAAGCCTCGATCATGTGGGGCCGGGGGCCCAAAAACTGTTCTTAACTTCATCACTAATTCTTCAACTTCCCGTGTAGGTAGAAGCATGAAACTTTGGAAAGTTGTTGGATGTCCAAAAACAACTAAATTGGCGAATAAGATTTTTTAAAATCTAGCTGAAGTTGGGCTGGGGGCCCAAAAAGTTTTTTCATAATATGGGCTCTATAAAAATTAAAAATCACCAATTTTCCTACTTACCATATGGGTAAAAATATGAAACTTTGGAAATGGTTTAAGTACACGCTCTCGGCGCAAATTGGCCAAAACAAATTTTAAAACTAACTCTCATGGGGGGCCGGGAGCCCAAATATATTTTCTCTGACATTAAAAACCGACTCATCACTAATTCTCCACTTTTCGGTGTAGTTAGGAGCATGGAATTTTGGGAAGTTGTTTGAAACCCTCTCACGACGAAAACTGGCAAAAAAGAATTTTTAAAATCTCGCTCATGTGGGGCCGGGGACCCAAAATATTTTTGTTCCTAATATGGGCTTAATAAAAATGGAAAATCACCAATTTTCTTATTTCCCGTGTAGGTAGAAGCATGAAACCTTGGAAAGTTTTTGAGTACATGTTTCCTACGATTATTTTGACAAAAAAAAATTTTTAATTTCCCACTCATGGGGGCCGGGGCCCCAAAAAACTTTTTTCCTGAAATGAGCTATATAAAAATTGAAAATCACTAATCCTCCTTTTTCCTGACCTGAGGCCCAAATGTAGTTTATGTATTATATTATAATTGATAATCACTAATTCTGTAATTGTCAGTTAGTTAATTTTTTCACTGAACCACGAAAGACAGACAACAAACACGGTGAATTTAATATATTTACAAAATCTATCATGATCTAGATTAAATTTTAAAATCAATTTGTGTTTTGAATTGGTATAACGCAGGTTTTCAACGCCAACTAAAAACCTAATTCACCGCAGCAAAGCGCGGGTAAATTGCTAGTATAATATAAATAAGACTAATAAGTTACTAATAAGTAGTAGTAGTAAAGGAGCTAAATAGAAAAAATATTTAAAAAATAGTTATTTATTATTTATCTTTATAACTTATTAAAATAGCCATTTTTAAAAACTATTACTATTATTTATTACTTGATGCACTTTAAGTTTTTACTTTTACTTTAGATTTCACATATTCAAAATCGTTTTACCAAGTCCAAGTGGTCCATTGTGAACATTGTAATTAGTTAAGAAAGACAGACTAACTTACTAAGAAAACACTAAAAAAAAAACTTATTAGATTAAGGTAGTGACTATGACTAAGACATGATGAAGTGAATTTTTTCATATCTCTATTTTTTAAAAAATAAAAAAATTTGTAATGTAATGACCACTGAATCACTGAAAAATACCAGTGCCAATTGTAATTATAAAAAAAATCTTAAGACTCTCGCTTTAAATTTAACTTTACTTTAGCCAATGAAATGTCAATTCTAAAACTAAAAATAATTATTAATATTAATAATTATTAATAAGTTAAATAAGTCTATTTCATAGTATTAGAAATTAAATCAGGTAATTTACTATTAATTACTATTATTCAAAAATGACTTTGAATTTAATTTAAGACTAATTACTAATGCCCAAAACATTAATATAACTATAACTATTAAGTAAGTGAGTAAGTATTATTAATACTATTAAGTTAGGTTATGATTATGATTTAAATTTTTAAGTAATTTTAATTTAACACTTTTAGTTTTAGCACCTAAAATTAAAATGACATAATTTATAATAATTACTAATTAAATTAAATTACATATAATCTTCTTACAGCTACAGTATATCATAAGATTAAAATTAAAACTATTTAAAATACTTTTACATACATACTTGTCCGTGTGCGCAACTATCGGTGTTCGCGTTTGTCCTGTGCGCATTTGTATCATTGCGGAATTGTCTGTGGGCGTTTGTCGTGTGCGCGATTGTTGTGTGCGCGTTTGTCACGGAACCATCCTTTGGATGGGGGAGGGGGAGGCTGAAATGTTATATAGCCTAGCAAATAGTAACAGTACTGTTACTGTTGTGTTTAGATTTTTTTTAAACATTTATTTCAGTTAGCTGTGGAAATTGCAAACTATTTGACGGCGCCTGTTGTTCAGTTTCATGATGTTCTTGCTTTCTGGCGTAGCTGTGCTGCATCATCCTCGTATCCACAACTTAGGGGCCGTCCATAAATGACGTCACGCACCTAGTGGGGGAGGGGGTCTCACTTTTGTGACGATGCGTGACGTGGGGGAGGGAGGATGATTGAAGAAATGTGACGTCACATCGAAAGTGTAACTTTAAATAAAACTTCCACTGAAATATTTGGTCATGCACTTAAAATTTATTTAATGACTTTTTTTAAAATTCAGTGCTTTTTTAAATTGCCGGTCGATAGGCCATCAGAAGCCGGTTGGCGTAAGTTATCAAGACAAGAAAATTAAATATAAATATCATTCTTAAGTTTGAAAACCCACAAGAGAACATACGAAATTGTTACCCTACGTCGTTTGATGTTGACATCAAAGCGTTTGTGATGTAACCGCAGCGTTGTTTCGTTCACTCACGGCAGTAGTGCGCTAACTTTTTTTGTCGTTACCCCCCCCCCCCCCCGAAACTGCAACTGGACTGGTGAGTTTTACAAACAGGACAAGTGTCTAAAAACGATCTGAATAGAATTATATGTAGATATTTTAAGTCAAAACGACACAGAATATCCATTTGGGGTGTGGATGGGGGAGGGGAATCTATTTGATACAATTATAAACGTTTTAAGTTTGATATAATTTTTTCGATTGGTTTTGGTCAAAACGCCTCTGGCCATTCTAAATATAATGATAAATGTGTCCAATTTAAAATTAGTCAAAAGTATTCATTAACTTTATTGAATGCATCAAATTCTCGACATCGCAATTCGAGAGGAGCACAAAACAACTTTCTTCTGAACTCAAGTTGATTAAGAGTATTGTCACTTGTGTCAATATAAATGAAAATAGGCTGGATTTAGGTGTCTTCGTATAGTACGTAAATAAGAAATCTACATAGATGACACATTTAACAAATGCATTTTCTGGAAGGAACCGGTTCAAAATAGTTCAATAGTGGGCATATCTTCCAAGCGTACACATGACGTATTTTAATATATATAGTGGTGTGTACTGGATGTTATACGTCCCAAATGAGTCTGCATTACCCCCCAAAATTCCCTTTTGACCCCAGATGAGGTGATTTACCCTTCTTCGCCGACCTCTTTCTTACGGGATGCCCGTCAGTCAATTGAGGTTTTTTGTTTTTTTAAAAAACATTTTTTAAAATATTATTTCTTTTTAAACAAATTTTAAAAACAAAGAAGTTAACAGTAATGATTGATAGTCAATGTTTAATTTGTATGCATTAAAATAAAATATAATCTAAGAATGTTAACACATTTCGTTTTTTGAAGGCCGGTTAAACGGTTTGAAAAAAACGGACCGGTTCATTATGATACCTAGATATTAAAATTATAAAAGTTTATGTTAACATTACTGGTTAACCCAAAAGTAGCGGATTCTAGCAAATTTTCTATGCCCACAATGATTCAGCATTACCCCCAAGAGCTCCCTTTTTACCCCAAAATAACCCCTTTTCAGTCCATGACGGACTCTAGGGCAAGTGAAGTAGCGTTCACAAGTTATTAAGCCACCACTAACGAGCAGGGGATTGTGTGGCTAGCACAATGCCCCGTGGGCCATGCCAGTAACGTGGTTTGAACTCGTGACTAGAGTTCTTCCCACCGTTCAGCAGTCTAAAGCGCTACTACTTAGACCAAAATTGCCTAAGAGAATGCAACAATTTAAACACGCCTCGTCCATTGGTGACACTATATTTACAACTGTTGTGAGACGTAGATCTACGTGAAATCCTGAAGAAAAAAGAATTTAAAAAAAACAAACAAACAAACTTGTGAGCTTGGGAGTAAAAAGTTATGATAATATTGGATATTTTAATAGTGTCATCAGGGGTGGATTAAGACTGCACGGGGCCCCGGGCTGCAATGAAACGGGGGCCCTATCCAGCCAGCGTCCCTTAAAATAAAATTATTGTTAGCAGCTAATATAGGACTGTAAATACATATTAATAATGAAAAAAATAATAAACGAACACGAAGAAATAACTATTTGAAGTGTTTGTAGTATATTAAAATTGAGTGTGAAAAGAAAATTTTTATCTTCCACTCATCCACTGCTGGGAATCGAGCCCCATACCGGTTGCATTACGCGCCTGTACTCTCTCCACACGGCCAGCGGAGCTTGACAAAATTGAGAAATTTTTAAAATATAAACTATACTTCATACTATGTTCTTTAAGTGAGCCAATTAAATCACTTTTTATCGATTATTAACTCTATCAGTAGTATCCGGTCTGATTCGCGATCAGTTGTATCGTTAATGTTTATAAATTTTTCATATTTTTAAGGGTTCGTGCAAACATTTGTACACTTTTATTATAATTATAAAAAGTTTGGGGGCCCCTAAACCGTCGGGGGCCCCTGGGTTTAGCCCGCTCAGCCCCCCCCCCCCTAATCCGCCATAGAGTGTCTTAGTATAGTTTTTTTTTTCAGTCTTAACTTGCAGGAAATACTGTATTTTGCGCACAAAATGACACCCTACTTTCCTGCACAAATGTGGGGTTCGTAAAGTATTTGTCATTTTCCTCTTCCAGCGCATACCTAATAATTTTTAGAAAACATGAGATATGATATCCAGGCTTGTCAATGGGACATATATTTGTATCCCATCCCATGGCAATTTATGCCTGTCCCATCCCATGGGACGTTTCCCATGGGAATCACATGGGAAAACCATTCCCGTGGACAAGCCTGATGATATAATATCAATGTGATAATTTTAGATCAAATGCCTAATTAACGACCAGGAATTCGCCGCCCCTGGCAAAATGCCATCCGGGGCATTTGCCCCCCCCCTTTCGCTACGCCACTGCCTAATAGATAAGGCAATAGTATTCTGTATAGAAGGAATGTCTGTGATAGATAAGAAAACAACATTGTAGTTCGATAATAAGGAAACAGTTGTAAAACATGGCAAGAGTCTTAGATATTTTTAGCGCATTTTCGAGAAGTGGAATGCGGTATTGCATCCGTTTTGTCCGTCTGTCTGTCATCACCCTAGATCTCAGCATCCATAAGTCCTAGACCCATGATGTATATATGTTTTTTGTAGGTCCTGACCTGCCATTTGTGCATCAACACTCAGTTACTCGATCCGACCTCTTGTAGTGGAAGTAGAGCTCCTGGAAGTTCCGTAGGACTTTAAGTCATTGTAACTTAATGGAACTTGTGAGTTGCGCATGGTGGTGTGTTTGGTGTTAAAGTTATTGATTAGTGGTGCGAAAGCGTGCAAAAGTATTAGTGTTTTTTTTGTTGACGTCATTAGAATATGTGTAAAAGTTTAGAGAGTTTTACATCATCATTTGTGGTGACTTCAATCAAGATCTTAGCGGCCCAGGGGCAGAAATTGAAAACTTTTTCGAAACAAGCTTCAACATTCAACTACTTTCAACAAGATTGGCAACCACGATCTATAAAACAACAATTGACGGAGTATTTGGGCGATTAGCTGATTACAATTTAGAATGTTTCATTTATGAGTCCTATTTCAGTGACCACAAACCACTTGTAGTTAGATTAAAGAGAAAATAAAAAAATTTAAAATGTAAAGAAATGACTTAAATAAAAAAAAAGTCAGGTATATTCATTACACAAGAAAATTTTTAAAAATATGTCTAAAATCTAAACACAATTACTGATAACTACATAATGCTGATATCTAACATAAGTACTGATACATAATACGAAAATGCGCTAACACGTCCTGAGTCCAAAAAGGGACCAGGCTTAACATGATTTTTTAAAAAATGTAACTCTTTGGTCAAAGTTTTAACACCCTCTCCTACGAGATTATTATTATTAGTATTTTTTAAAATATTTTATAATCCTAATGTTCCACATTTAGGTTACTATAAAGACGTGCGCTGGGTTTCTTTTTGGCTTCCCATAGACTAATCCATTTTCCTTAGGCTGTCTCAACTTTTTATGTCATGGAAGTAAGCTTGAGTGTCAAGGGTGGCGTAGTGGGGGGGGGGGTACACATTCCTGGTCGTTATTTAGCTATTAGAAGCTAAACATTTAAAGAAAATGGAGCAATTATCAAAATAAAATAAAGCAAAACAAAAAATGATGAAAGGAATTAATGAATAATGCTAAAATATGTGAACTTACTGCCGAAACTAAATTATTCGTGTTTAAAAGAGTAAAGTGAAAATAATTTTATCAACCTATATCCTGGCATTTAAAAAAATTAATGTGTGGAATTTCCTTCCACCTGTCTTATCCTTTGGGCGTTTTTGTTCTTGAAAATGTTAAGCTACAAATTAATTTGTTCATACATGCACATTAATTTGCGACGTCTCATTCTCCATGTATACAAAATTTAATCTAATCCAAACACCTTTCCGCCCACAGTGCCTATCTGGCATGAATGGCCCTTAAGCGGAGTTTCCTAAAACTTTCAAAGTAAAATTCTGTGGACAGTTTGTTTTGCTATTCTCTCTTTTATTTTTTATTTCTCCTTAACAAAAAAACATTAAAAAACAACAAAGCACAATAAAATTTAAAATAAAATATTTTTCATTATAATTATTGTAAGTTTTTATCTGTTGTGATCAGCAAATAATATCAAATTTAAAAAAGTTAGCATTCAAATTCAATTAACTGACATTCAAAGAGAATGGATTTTATTGTTCAAATATAAATAATCATTCATAAGAAATGTAAGGGAAAAAAAGCAAATTTTATCAACTAAATCATTAAAAATACATTTGAACAAGGCAGTAGAATTGGCCATGGCTGTAGAGCAGCAACCAAAGATGCTATGTCTATACACAAAGGATTAAATGACAAAGAACAACAAGTGTCTTTCATAAATAAAAGAAAATTACCCATGAGTGTCGCATGCCCTCCTTGCCAGCCTTGTGGTAAAACTTAGTAAAACAAACCATGAAAGGTCTGAATAAAATTTTAAGTACGTCATTTGTCAAAGCTGTTCCAAGAAAGGACACATTCAAGAATAAAAAAAGCAACAAACAAGCAAGTACAATAAATACAGGAGGAAAAACATACCGTATGAAATGGGAAAATGAAAAATCAGATGAAGATTCAGACTCTACTATTTTTGAAATTCACAATGCTCACAATGTAGAACAAACTAAGAAATTTTGAGTTTACCCCAACATAAATAATACAAAAGTTAAGATGGAACTAGATATTATACAGGCTGCCCGAGATCTGTAACTGTAATGATGAAAGCAGATTATCACTCAATTTTTAATAAAGGCACCATTGTCCAGTCCAGTTGAAAAAATATACAGGAGAGGTAATCACTCCTATACGAATAAGAGAAAAGGTGTCCATGAAAAACAACACTAAATTACTTACATTAGTAATAGTGAAGAATGGTGCACATCCACTACTAGGCAGAGAGATACAGGGAGAGGGAGGGGAGAGAGAGAAAAGCGTTCCTGTAAACAAATAACCCTGTTGATCGATGTGTTGTCAACCTATTTGCACATATGAGAGCATGTGTTGCCATCCATATAACACCAGTTATCTCACCAGTAAATAAAAAAGAGGGCACTCGTCATGATCAATAAAATAATTTATAAATAAAACTAATTTCTCATTCATGTATTAACTTTTGCATCCTTTAAAAGCACCTTTCAATTGATCTTTAATTCTGGCAACTTTTGATCTTAATTTAAACCAGATATCTAAGTCAGCTGAAGAACTCAGACACACAATGTCACCATCATCATTATGAGACAGGAAACAGTTGTTGTAAGCAATAAATGCCAACTTGCCCTGAAAAAAACGTAGAAGTCATTTGGTAGACTTAAATCATTCAATGTAAACTACATAATTAAAATATATATATTATTTTAAAAAACAGATATATAGTTAGGGTAAATTATACCCAGCCTTATATATTAAGGGTTAATTACACTGCAGACTTATTCAGTTAGGATAAATTACACCCCATACATATGTAGTTAGGGTAAATAACACCACAGTTATATAACTAGGGTAAATAACACCACATACTTATATAGTTATGATAAATTACACCAGACTTATAAAGTTAAGGTAAATTACACCACAGACTTACATCTTTAAACACAGGTTCAAATTGTTCCCTGTCCCCAATGGTCTCAGCTGTACTAACAACTCTACCATCAGTTTGTAAACTCCAGTATTTTCCATTCATAGACTTGAAGGCAAGTTTTGAGATCTCTATCTTAACTATTGAAAAGATATCAGCAGGATGGGTGGCTCCATCTGCATGTAAAAAAAAAATATGAATATGTATATAAATGACATCAACTGTTAATAAAAGTAGAAATTAAATTTTTAAAATCTTAATCAATTTTGTAGTAATTTCTTATTGAAACCAAATACCTATGGCAACAAAATAACACATTAGAACTATAACTTTAAGCAAATAATTAATACATTCATACACATAAGATTTCATAGTTGATGTTTTTTGTTAAAGAGGATTCTAACCACCAGAACTCTTGTGATTCCAAAGTTCCAAGGCTCCATTGTCAAGGCATGTGATGTGTGTCTGATCTTCAATTTCAATGGTAAATTTTGCTGGAATGTCTGTACATTTTTCAACTTCTATCCACCCTGTTGTAAAGAAAAGTTTTATTTATTTTTATTAACAAATCTTTTAAAATATTTACTCATTGGTAAGCCACCCGAGCGAACATACCCCTTGACCAACTGGCTGTTTCTATATATGAATAAACATAATAGACAAATAAACTATTAAAAAGAATTACTGTTTTATTGCCAAGCATTGTTTGCCAAAGACAGTCAATTACTTAGTTTTAGGAAGAAAAAAAATTGCTATTCAAGTCATAATATATAATTTGCTGCAGTGCATATACTTTTCAATGGAAACTGTGAGTGAAAAAAAAATTCTCAAAGAACACAAAAAATATCTAGTTACTCTTTTTTGATGTGGCTTCTCCTTGTTTAAAACAAGGAACATTTCCAACAGATCTGTCAACATACTTTGCAATCATTGTTATATCTTTATCACATCTATAGAAGAAAAAAATTATGACATCATTAAGTTTGTTTTGATGAAATATTTAACAAGACAAGACACTACTAGTTATCTTTTACAAAACAGATGCTCCTATTGTATAGAAGATTATTGCATCCTACACACATACATGGTTTATGTGTAGTCTTGCATTTTTACTGGAGTCTTGAATGTTCAGAGCGTATTTGTTTGTTCAGGCAACCCAGTCCACACCCAAATTTCAGGCAGGAATAATGAGAATTTGTATGTGTTTGTAATTAAGTTTTTTTTTTCTTCAAATTCAAAGGCTATTAAAACTTAGAATAATATAACAATGAATAAGAGATTGGGATGCTCATAGAGTAATAATTTTGATAACTCTGTCTTTTCCATGTGATTTTAATCCTACCTTTTGCTATCAGACTCCAATCTTGAATCACCAGATGTTGTTTCCATTTGTGTAACTGAGTATTGCTGTAATTTATTTAGTTCACACCTTAAACTGTCAACCTCTAATCCTAGTTCTTGGATTCTATCTTCCCTGGATTTAATCTCCTTTGTTATTTTATTTATTTCAAGTTCAAGACTTTTTTGAGATAAATCATCACCAATCTTATAAGTATAAGCCTCAGATTCATCAGCTTTAAAAATTCTTTGAAAAACAACAGATTTCAATTTTTTAACTTCATTATTTAATTTCAAATTTTCTTTTCTTAAAGCTTCTCTTTCACTTCTTAACCTTTCTCTGGCCGCATCCTTTCTTTTCAAAGTTTGATTAATGACTCGGATATTATATGCTTTTGAAATTTCCTTTAATCCTTTTCGTGTTGATCTGAGTTTAACCCTGAGTTCTGATATGGCCTTTGAGTAATATTTTCTCATTGTAGAGCACTTCACACAGTCAGTTTTGAGTTTTTTTTCTGTACTTTGGTGTAGGTGGACTGATTGTTGTTGCTGAGCTACCTGTGGAAAAAACATTTATTTTAAGGGCTTGGTGTAACACAGAGTTGAAAAACCTTCATGTTATGGGCTTGGGGTGACATAAACTGAGTTGAAAAAACTTCATTTAATGGGCTTTAACTTTAAGTAACATAAACTGAGTGGAAAAACATTCATTTAATGGGCTTGGAGTAACACAAACAGAGTTCAAAAACATTCATTTATGAGTTTGGAGTAACACAAACATAGCAGGAAGTAATTAGTAAAGGATTTAGCTGAAGACATAACTGCTTCTGCACTTTGTGAGACTTGCCTTTCTGATCAAAGGGCATTTTTCACAATCAGTTTTTAACTTCTTCTGAGGGGGTGAATTCAGTACAGACTCCTGAACGACATTCACATCCTCACCAGGAGTGCTGTTACATATCAACTGTCTCTTCTTTGACACTGGTACATGAACGGGCTGTAGTAGCAAATCTTCTATCAAATGCCAATCTCTGTCAATATTTTTTTTCAAACGTTTGATCTTATTCATAAGATCACGTAAACTGGTCCTTACAGCAATTTTATTAGGCACATAAATGCTAATTGATTCTTGAAAATAATTCACGAGAGTCTCTGCAGCATGTGTTAAGTTCCTCCCATGGATAAAATACACATGGACAAGAAAACCATTTCTGTAATGTTTTGTTATTGCATCTTCAGCAAAATTTGACACAAGATGTTCAAAGTCTTTCTGGGTTTTTTTAACAGCTCCAACCCCTGCATTAGTAACATCAATTTCAGCTGATTCAACTTTAGCCATATTTATATGGATTTGATTTGGATATAATTTCTTGTCAGGCAAAAGTTTTTTTATAAAGCTCATTTGATTGCAGATAAACAATGAGATAACAAATAGCAATACTGAAAAAAGGGAGAGAAAAAAAGATGCAATTAACGTTATTTCCTAAATACTATTTAAACCTATATTAGAATTAGATAGCATCATAATAATACAATCATACAAATATCACTTACAATAGGTGAATTCACCACTGTCTCATCAACAATGCTTGCAGTGGTCTCTTCTATCTTTAATCTTTTTTTTGGACTAGACACTGGTACATACAAAGGTTTCAGAAGTAGGTCTTTTATCAAATGCCAACTTTTGTCACAACTCTTTTTTAAAACAACTGCTTTTTCCACAAGCCTGAATAGATTTGCACTGATGGCCTTTACATTTGACACATAATTGATGCCTGATTTCTGTAGATGTTCCTCAATCAGTTTAGCAGTATTGAACTTATGCTTTCCATTGCTGTAATACAAATGTAAAGCAAATCCATTCCTGTAATGCATCCTGAGCAAAACTTGCTACAAAAATGTCAAAATCCTTTGCTGTCTTTTTCATAACATCAGCTTCAACAATTGCCATTGCCATTTTATAAAATATTAAAGTGTTGAATACTCAAACTGAGCACAATCACAAGGAATGATAATTTGTAATTCTGGAAAATGAAATAATAATTTAATAATTACTACTACTAGTAGTACTACTTAACTATTAACTTGTTAATTTTAAAATTTTTAATATCAGAGGCAGAGGCGTCAGAGCATCATTACTGATAATGTTGTTTTCGTCGACGAAAACTAAAACCTTCGTTAACGAAAATGTTGACTTTTTCGTCAACGAGAACTAAAACTAAAATTAGCAGCAAGACTAAAACTAAATCTGGTAGACAAAAGAATGAATAAAAACTGAAACTAAAACTCCCCAACGAAATAAAAACTAAAATCCCCATATATCGTTCTTTTCCTGTACTGCGGTCTGCGGGCGACCCATCTATTTTACGAAATTATTATGAATAACCTAGGACATATCTAATTTCTTTGATGATCGCGCATGCGCATCAAATGGGTGATAATCAGTGCTGCCAGCGCTAGGTTTTTCAACCTAGATCTAGG
>MUZC01000021.1:0-36188 GCA_002072015.1 Radix auricularia
ACAGCATCAGTGACCTTCTGACCAAGGTAAGCTTCAGCTGTTTCTTTCATCTTTGTGAGAACCATGGAGCTGATTTCTTCAGGGGCGAACAGTTTGTTTTCTCCGTTGTACTCTGCCTGGATTTTGGGCCGTCCATCAACTTCAACCACCTTGAATGGCCAGTGTTTCATGTCACTCTGGACCGTCTTGTCGTTAAACTTACGACCAATGAGCCTTTTGGCATCAAATATTGTATTGCTTGGATTCATGGCAGCTTGGTTTTTGGCAGCGTCCCCCACAAGTCGCTCAGTGTCAGTGAAGGCCACATAGCTTGGTGTTGTTCTGTTACCTTGGTCATTAGCAATAATCTCAACCTTTCCATGCTGGAACACACCCACACAGGAGTATGTGGTTCCAAGATCTATGCCTATTGCTGGGGTTTTGCTTCCTCTTGACATCTGAAATAGATTTAAAATAACCTAAACATAAATTTTAATTCCTTTAAAGAAAAACAACAAAAAACATTTTGATGAAATCCCTTGTCTATTTAGCTGAACATCTTGCTTCCTAATTTATAGAAAGACTTAAATGGGTAATCCTGCAATTTCTACACATTTTCACAGCGACGTTTAACTTCCTTATTAATTTCTAAGTCATTTTTTTTGGTTGAATCTATAGATGCATAATCCGGTCACGATACATCCATTTTGCTTATCTAGCACCCTGCTTGCCAGATTTTTCTTTTACCATTCTAAAATATATTTACTGACTTGAGATGATTTTTTTTAAAAGCATTATTCATCTATTTGTAATCTTCTTAGAAGATAAATAATTTAAAGAAAATTTCACATTTTGTTACTAGATGTTTTATTCTAATACTTATTTAGTTTGTGAGTGAGAAAATTTCATTTAGCATATGATTGTGACAACCCAGCAAGTAGAGTAGAGTGATAAATAAACAAAGGGTTTCCTTATGTTTGATTTTATTTAATTTTCATTTATTGAAATTTATAAGACTTGCAAATTAGAGCTGTAATAGCTAAAATACAATATATAATAATGCATTTAATCAATTAAAAACCTAAGTTCTGCAAGAACCTTAAATTTTGCTGTGAAATAATATGGGTGTAGAAACTGCAGGATGTATTAATACATTAATTAGTTGTTTTAGTACAAAGTTTTAAATGTCGTTTACAAAGTTACTAGACTAAAAATACAAAATTTGGATTCTTTGTCTTATTAAAAAAGTGGGTTATAGGGCCTAATTAAATATACAAAAAAAAAAATAATTAAAAAAAAATAATAAAGTTGCCCTGGTTTTATCACTAGTGAATGGAAAATTACTACTACTACTAAGGCCTTCAAGACTGTACTGTACTAATTTAAAACACATTTCAAACCTAACTTTCCAAACAACCAAACATTTCACTGAATTATAAATGTAGCCTAAGTAGTTAATGTACACCATCGTTAATGAATCATGTCATATAATAGTTTTTGTAATTAGGATATGAACATTTTAAATAGAATGCAGGTAATCCCTTATTTTGAGGAGGTTTTTTTTTAATTTTTTTTTTTTAAAGAGAAAATAACTTACTGTTATTATTTTAAACACTTGTAACTTGTATAAGAAATAAAAAAAAACATTAATGCTTTACAATTAGTTTTGCCCGTGTTTTGAGTTTAACAGGGCTTTTAATTTTAAAAAAGGTTTTTAAAATCAGACCTAAAACAATGGCGCTGCTGTAAGTTGTAAGTACCAGAAAATAGTGAAATATATAATATACACATTTTTATTTAGCACAAATGGTATAATAATTAATAATAGTTATAATAGTACTTTTAATTCAACAAAAAATTACTGTTTTAATTTTAAAATAGATTTCATTATCATAATAATTGTTATGAGATTTCATTTTGGTAATAATTATAAATGAGGTAAAGTAAGTTTAATTTAAAAAAAAAAATTTTTATGACTTGAAATTGAAATATAAAATGCCCTAAAATAAGGGACTATCTTGAATGCATTTAATTTTGCCATTATGATTTTGAGTTTGTTAGTATTCTACACATTGTATTTCTAAATAACTATTGTCATGTACATTGTAAGTTAATATTACTATTATTATTATCATTGTCATTATGAATGTGAAATATTTGTGAAGGGCTGTGAGCTATTCCGCTATAAAGTTATCAAACTCAAAGTATTATTAATCATTATAATTACATATAAGTATAAGAAAAAAGTTGACTTACCTTTCACTTTCTAGTTTAGCAATAGTTATGACTCGAGCAAGTGCAAGCTGATAGTAGTAAATTGTCACAAGTACTGTTACTGTGCACTGTTACTGGATATTTCTCTGGTCGTATTTAATTTAATAATTACTAATTACAATTTCAATTTGAATTAGTTGTAGTAGTTTCGGGTAGAAGTAGAAGCGTTGTTCTGTTTGAATGCTCACTCAATATATGTCTTTTCTGGCTCGTAGTTACTTCGCTTTGAAGATATTCTAAAGGCATTGCTGTTTCAGCTGACTTTATACCAGCAGCTATAGAATTGTAGAACTGTCGAGAAAAGGCTCAGTGCTACGATTGTAAACAAGAAACTTTCAGTAGTTTCTAGACGACCTACTTTTAGAAAACCAAACAATTTCATTGGCTGTTATTTTTATTCGTATATGTGTGGTTATTATTAGGAAATGGTTGATAGTACTGATAATAATTATGCGTGTTGCATTCGGCAAAACTTAAGAACTAGGCAAAAAATTAATTTAAAGGATTATGAAAGTAATTTAGTAAATAAACTGAAGAGTAACATAAGTTAATTTTTGTAGTCCTAGTTCAGTAACTTTAACTTCAGCCAACTAGTACAAGTACTAATACTACTAATAATAATAATATTATTATTATTATTTATTGCACTAGCCCTAGTAGCCTAGCCAGACTCAGACTCAGACGTCGTCGTGTTTTTTTATTTTATTTTTTATTTTAAACTTACTGATTACTGGGACGCTCGTAGTCGTAGTCCTTCTGTACAGAATATGTTTGCGTCCTTCATTAATAATAACACTATTACTATTACATTTACACTCAAGTCTCCAGTAAATTTCAATCTAATCTTAGTATATATTATCGGACCACCAAAAAACTTAATTTTATTATCTTTGGTAAGTAGTGACTGACTGTCTATAATTTATAATGTCGGCAACCCCGCGATACTTGAGTAATATTTGGGTTACTTAATTAGACTAGATTAAATTTAAATGTATTACTAACTATTACACTAGGACTAGGTACTAGGTCACTCTGGACTTCTCCCATTTACGACGACGTCAATCATTACTCTAGGCTCTAGTAAAAAGAAATAATAAAAAATATTAATATTATTTATAATTATAAAAATTATAAGCAATAATAATACAGTAACACAGTAATAAAATAAATTGTAAGTAGCAAGTACAAGATTGACTATATTCACTATAGACTATCTAAACTATATTGACATATGACAAGAACAACCCCAATTAAATTTAAAACTTAAAAAAAATTAAGTAAATTAAATTATTAATGAAAGAAAGTGGGCTTTAAAAAATTAATTTGCTACTTTATATGTACTATCAATAGTAATATAATATCACTATTTATTTTTTAATTTGGCATGGATTACACCCACGAAACCATGAAACACATCCTGTGTCGAGGTCGATCCTCATACCCATGCTAACACCCAACAAATCGAGCGGTCATAAAAATCTGTAAAGGACCCTAATTATGCCACAATGGACTCCTTGTCATATTTAACATATAAATATTATTAAAATTTATTTTAACTAGTTTAATGATTTTAATATTAATTTATTTATCTTCATTGTTGTGAGAGGGAGAAGTTATAGATCTAGTTGTAGAAGCCCAAGTATCGTGGGGTTGACAACAGTAATACTAAAATAATTAGGAAATTTCTTTTTTGGTGGTGGGATAAAAAAAAAACAAGTACCTTTATTAGCGCTATACATTAGTAACTTTATAATTAACATTTAGTTTGCCAAATTAGTTAATAAACTAAATAAGGGAAAACTAACTTCAATTACATCACTGAAAATATCCAGCTTGACTAGCAAGACTGACTGAGTAATGTGACAGACTTAGCTCTGAGTTGTAGCCACTGTGTAGTTTTCTACTCAGAATAACTAAAATGACAGCAATCTCATTTTAATTGGGTAAATAACAACCAAAATCCACAAGATGTCTTAAAATAAAATAAATTAAAAATTTAAAAAAGCGCCATCGTCAAATCATTGCGTATGGGTTGGTCTATGCCATTTCTTTCTTTCTTTCTTTTTTTATACTTTACATAAAATGTAACTTAAAAAACTACCAGAAGCTGGAAGATTTCCCAAAGATCAAAGTTAAGATCTTGGGCTGTTATAAACTGGCTTTTTATGAGGTGTAACTGATTTGTCTCTGTGCCTGCTTTCTCATTTGTAGCCGTTTACTACTGGCACACTGCGGCTCACATTAAAACAAAGAAGTCTTTTGTAACACTATTAAATTTAATCCAATACTACAACTTATGTACACTTTTTACATAAAAATATATATATATCGGTAGAACAAATTAAGTCTTTCCTCTGTCTTCAAACATATTCAACTGTCGCGCAAAGCCTTCTGGTATTCATTCATCACGTGATCTCTTTCTACCAATCACATATCAAAAAATATATCATGTGACATGAGGGAAATAATTATGCTTGGCATAGGGAAGTTTAAACTTTGAAAGTTCATTGTTGTTTGTCCGTCCTAGTCAACGATGACCACTCTCATCATATTTGTATATGACCTGTGATAGGCTGCCATGTGTGTCCTCTGGTGGCTTATTCTAGCACGATATTGGCATCTGCATGTCGGACAAGAGATGAATGGGAACCCTTCAGGAGGGTTTTGTATAGGTACTTCCTGGCTTGACGTTTTGTCTTGGCAGCCTGTTGTCTCTTACCCTCACAGACAGCTGCGCCATTCAGTATCATAGAGCACCAGTGGGCTTGGTTACTGGCTACTGCTTCCCAGGAGTCATGTCTAATGTCAAAGGCCTTTAGAGTGGTTTTAAGTGCATCTTTCTATCGTTTACGTGGACCACTCATGCTCTATGGTGAGGTTACTGATACTGAAAATTCATTAGGCAAAAAGAAATAAGCACTTTCAAGTAGCTTCTCATTCAGACATTCATAGACTGGAACACTTAACCAAAAGGAAAGTGTCTTTTATCTCTTCACTGCAATACTAACCTTTTCTAAATACCATCATTGAGTGACTCTTTCTACCAGTTAAATAGTCTCTACAGTCTTCAGTGGAAACACCACAAACTCTCTCAATATACCTAGCGGCCTGGCCCTTATATTAAAAAAAACCCCATAAAATCAACGAATAATTTTGTTAAAAAGCAAAGGGAAAAATATTTTTTTCAGCTTCCAGTTTTGAAATCGGTGATCTTGGTGATATTTTTTTAAAAAATGTCACACCGTTCAAGCCAACCTGTACTGTTAACCTGCACAGTTAACCTGCACAGTTAACCTGCACAGGTTTCATGGAATTTATTTTATCTTACCTTATACAATACACATGGTCTTTCTATACAGAAGATATTGCATCCTACACTTATCCATGGTTTCATTTTCAGGCAACCCATTTCACACCCAAATGCAAGATGGGAAGTTAGAGGATTTTTATGTTAATCCTTTGAATAAAATATAACTAGGAAATATTTTTGGTGACCTCTGCACATTCCACACATTTAAAATGACTTGTTAAATAGCTCAGTATTAATATAAAATAATACATTTTAAATATTAATGCGGTGGGGGCTATAAAATTATTGGCATTATTAAGTTTGCCTTGGTGGCGGGTTCAAAAAGAAAATCTATAATCTATCAGTTCAGTGATGTAAAACTGTAATTTTAAAAAAAATACATGGATAGTCCTTCGCATATCAGTAATATATTATGGTAAAGAGTTGAAAATACGTAAAATTTTTGTCTTAAAGTGTTTAAAATAGGGCTGCGTGCGGAAATTAATGATTAATTTCTCGATTAATCTGTAAATTTTATTATAGATTAAAATTATTTTAATTGATAAAAGTAGCGATTAAATTGAAGAGGTTGTTTTAATAAATTATTAGTTATTAAAAATTAATAATAGTTCGCATTTTTTTTACTTACAGACTTCTCCATTTAAAAAAAAAAGATTTTTAAAGTGTGAACTTTAAAATAAACTCTTATATTTATATTTAAATTTTAAAAAATGTTAATAGCCTTTTATTGTTACTTCCCTTGAAATTTTCAGTTTAATGACGTCATACATCTTATTTTTAGCTTAATCAAAATTATCGATTAATTATTCGGTAATTTTTCAAAAGTTAACGATTACATTTAAATTAATTGATAACAGCCCTAGTTTAAAATAATTGCAATTATATAGTTTTCCAGTAACTATTCACCTGTGCAATTATATACGTTATAATGTTTTAGTAATATGATCATAGAGAACTGTTTAAACAACTACGCAGCAATTCTTGTTATAATTTAAAAAAAAAAGACAAGTTTATCAATAACAATTGAGTTAATTTTATTAAAAGTTTGAATCATGCTATTTTCTATTTTGTTTCATGAAACCCCAGAGATGATGATAATGACAAAAGTGACGATGAAGAGGATGAGAGGGTGGACTTTGCTGTGGATAAGGCTGCTAGAGAAAGGCAACAAATGAGGGATGACTTCCTTGCAGCTGAACATGGTACATAATTTATTCCATTAAAACTAGAGTTTTAATATGACTTTGTGGTAGTGATCATCTTTTGAATGATAATAAGGATAAAGAGTTTTGAATTTCTTACAGCTGTCAAATAAATATTTAAGTTAAATTAACACCAAACATTATACCTGGCTTGACTTGTATTTGCTGCTCTTTTCATTATTTTAAACCTGTCTTTGCTGTGTTTAAACATGTTATTAGTATATATAGTGTATAAAGTAGGGCTGCAGAAATTAACGATTAATTTCTAGATTAATTTTTTAAAAATTTAACAATTAAATTATTTTAACGATTAATCAACCAATCACTTACAAATTATTGGAAGTCACAAAGTACAAAATAAAAAAATTAAAAAAATAGCGGCTGATAAATAAGTTTCCTGACGATTTCCGAACATTTTTGGTTTTAAATTATTGACTGACGGGAATGTTCAAAATGTTGATAAAGTTTGCCCGCTCATCACTTGAACCAAATAATGTCAATACACTATGTCTTTTTGCATAGTTGGTTAAAAGATGACAAGTATAGGAGACAATTCAATGTTATTTAGATTTTCAACAAGAACATTTAACAAATTTTAATTATCACATCATATATTTTAATTTTTGACTTTCATTGAAATTAAAAAAATTGTTAATTTTTCAAAAGTTAACAATTAAATCTTAATTCATCGTTATCAGTCCTAGTATAGTATAAAGTGGTGTTTTTAAAAAAAAATAGTGTTTACTAGACTGATTCACATATTGGTAGATGGCCCTAAAAAAACAAACTATTTCTCTGCAGGAAGTGACGAAGACAGTGACCAAGAACGTGAATGGGAAAATCAGCAAATTAGGAAAGCTGTTAGTCTTCAGGTAAGATAAGCAGCTTCAAGAATAAAAATTATTATCTTGAACTTTTCTCAGTTTGTAAATGGATTATAATTAAATCTAAAACTAACTGTACAAAATATCTTTTTAATTTTAATAGTTTGATACTAGTTAACCACATCAAGAAACTGGAAATGAATTTTCAAGTTTAAGTTAATAATTGTAGTTCAAAATAATTTGATTAACTAAAAAAATGGGGAGGCATTGGGAGTGCCACTTCTCCGGTTTATCCAGGAATTCCAGATTTATGAGTTATTATTTTCTTTTTTTTTTGTTGATAGTTTGTATTTTTTCTCATTTCGGATTAGCCAGATCATTTTATTACATATATATTTTTTTTTTCAAAATGCTTTTTGTGAATGTGAAAGAAAGTATTGTCGAAATGATGGAAAGTGTTAAAAACAAGGGATGGTGGATTTGAAAATGACAGTGGCACTTCATTTAAAGTTTCAGGGTTTGAAAAATTTATAAATGATGTTTCAGGTGTCAACAAATTTTTAGAAAAGGATTTCAGGGTTCACAACTTCCAGTGTGTGGTAACCCTGGGTAGCATTATTTTATTATTAAAATGTATCATAAATTTGATTTTTAGATACCAGGTATAGATACAATTTTTACTGCAAAAGTATATATTATATATTTGATTTACAGATACCAGGTGTGGAAATACCTTCGTCTAACAATTCCAATGATGGATCAGCACCAACTGGAGTTTCTTTTTACACATCTTCCTCGCAGTCCGCAGCCCCCAACCAGAAAGGAGAATCTGATCTGAAGCCTTTCTCAGCTCTTGCCAAGTCTCAGAACATCTCTGATATTACAATAGAATCCGTTAGAAAGCGTTTGGAAGAACGGTAAGGCCTTTGCTTTACCAAGCTCTCAGCAGCAGAGGAGGCATCTTGACCAATCATTTATTGTGTGTAGTGTCAGAAACTGAAGTAGTATAAATACTATTTCAAAATAAGTGTATTTCATAGAGATACTCTAAAACAAAAATAAATAGAATTAATGAATTTAAACAATTATGGAGTTTTAGAATTGGTTAAAAAATTTAGGCACCCTTTGCTATCTTATGCATTTCAGCATTCTAATTTTTCTTTTCATTCACCTAATTTTACACTATAGTAAATCATTATGTTTTACAAATAATTTTGGAAAAAAATTAACATTTAGGGCATAAAAATAATAAATAAGTGGTTAAATGAAAAAATTTACCATGTTTTCAAAGTGAAAATGAAACAATATTTTATCTTATTTGTATATTGCAATTGTGACTTAACTATATGGTGTTTACTGGGTCTTAAATATTGTAAAAATATCCATAAATGCAATTTTCAAGTTTTTCTTACATTAATAAATCTAAAAATCAAAGGAAATTTTCATTAAGGTAGAGCTAAAATTAATGCCAGAATTCTTCCCTTTCAGCCTCAACACAATGGATATGGTATATCGAAACCACAAATTAGAATTGGACAAAACCATTTTCGAGATTCAGGATGCTAAAGAAAGCATTGAGGCTTGTGAGCAAAAAGCTCCAGACTTGGAGAAACGGTTTCAGTTTTTCCAGGAATTGAGGGGGTATGTTCGGGACTTGGTAGAATGCCTAAATGAGAAGGTATGTCCCCCCATTTATGTTGTTTGCCTCATACACTTGTGTAGTTGACATCTCTCTATTTTTTGGGGAAGTTTTCACAACAGGAAGATAATGCCATATTAGATCTGGGTTTGTACTGGTTTGATAATTCACAGACGTAACTACAAACAGCTGTAGATTATTTGTCACAATGAAATTAAAGATTTTTGTCCCATTTTTTCCAATTATAACTTTACTAGTAAGCCATTGTCCTGTATTACGTTTAAGCATCCAACTACATCATTTTCTAGTGAATGTTATGTAGTTGTGTAGTTGTTTTTTTTTGCCTTCAAAGGGAAAAAAAGTTTTGTGAAAATTAAGACTTGCCATTTATCTTTTTATGCTGGCTTAATTTCCAGAAAGCAGCTTAAATTTCCATCATCTCATTTTTCTTCTAACAATTCTCCAATGTCAATGCTATTGTGTAAATCATTTTAGTGAAATTGTCCTAGCTCTAATTTTGGCACTCTACATGGTCATATTTATGTCTAGATAGAATAAATTACAGCTTTTTCATGAGATTAAGATCTATTGATCAACTATCACTTTTATTTGTAATATTGCAGACATTTATTTACTTGGAAATGTTTAAAAAATTACTTTGAAATCCTTTTAACTCTTAAAGTCGCATAAGGGTTTTCAATAAACTTTCACCTCAGTCCTGTAAGGATTTCACATATTACGATCAAGCCGTTATGAAATTTAAAAATTTGCGTAAAATCCATTTATTATAATATTGAATTTATTGTCATACTGACTTCATTTTTTTAGGCTATGAATTGTTATTTTACGCATCCAAAAGACCGTACTGAGTTTAAAACAATATTATTTTAGTAATAAAAGTATAGCAAAAACATATCTTTTAAAAAAACCTGTTAAAACTACCAAAAAACCTTGCGAATCGAGCGATAATACTAGCGCGGGCAAGGGCTGCCATTGCCAGAAGTCGAATACATCATTTTTCAAGCATTGAAGAGTTTTTTAACTTTCCGAGATCTCATTTCTAATGAGAGTGGTATCTAGGGACGTATTACGACGCTTTACGTATAGCGGAAAGAGACGCATTACAACACTTTTCGACTTTAGAGTTTTAAAAAAACCCAACAAACTCTTAAGCTTTATTTATATAATGATAATCCCCTAGTTTTTTTCTACTGTAATGCCAGTACAAACCCTGACCAACATTTAGAAGCCAAGCCAATAAAATACAGAGTATGCTTCAAATGTTATAAGAAGCTCTAGCAATATCATTTTCGGTCAAAAGAAATGAGGGAAGATAAACCTCAGAAATCCCAAGATTGGAGGGACATCCCTTCTGGTTTAGGTTCTGATTTACATTTAACTGAAACTAGCCATGCCAGATAAATGGGCATCCTGTGTTTTAAAGTGCCTTGAATTAATACTGGTCATTCTTGAAGGATGCTTAACATGAGTCAACAATAACATTTAAACATATGCTCAAAATAGTGTGCTTAAATATTTTAGCGTTGATGGATCATGAAAAGTAGATAACACTATTTCCTAATATCATACTTACTGCTTCTCTTGGTGTGATAAGAGTCTTTAATCTTCACTCAAGTCCCAACTAAACATCTTTGACAATTACATGTAGCGATAAAGCTCTTGATTATTTAACAATTGTTCAATAAAAAATGTTTACTTACATTAGTTTTCTTTAACATTATTTCTTCATCTTATCTTTTAATTGCCTTTTCCTAGCATTGTTGTTTGCAAACCATCTTTAAATGTAGTTTAGATGGACATATTAAGTACAGCTGATATCTCTCAAACTTTTACAAAGCAAAAATGTGACAATCTCTCACCAAGCATCCAATTTTCAAAAAGGTGCATGAAGTAATACCAAGACCACTTGAATTTGTTCATTTTGTGTACACAAGCTTGATCTACCCTAATGAGAGTCAGACATGGTTGACAAAAACTAAGATGACAATTTCCTTCTCCTCTCCAGGTTCCTGCCATAAACGAGCTTGAACAGCGGGTCAACAGTTTGCTCAAGTCACGTTCTGAACGCCTCATCAAACGCAGGCAGCTTGATGTTCAGGATCAATGTCGAGAATACATGACAAGTCGGTATTTATACTCTTTTTCTTCTGACTTCCAGCTTGTATGTAGCTCGGGAGAGCATAGATCAGGGGGAGAAATAAACAAGGATTCCGTTATTTAGACGTTTATAAATGTTTTGTAAATGTTAAGTTATAATAGAAAATCTTTTGGCCTTGTAATTAATTTATGTGAAGGTAAGTAGGATAATATTGTTTGGTTATAAATTTCTAAACAGGTAGGTAGGTAAGCTTTTTATTTTGTAGTTCAAGAGTTCATATTTACCTACTTGCATATAATATTTTCCTACTTAAATATTTTGTGGACACTGTTTTGAACCAAACTAGCTTTGAAATTATAAGTTAAAAAAAAATTATGAATATAAAATTCAATTGGGAATTGTTTTTTTCCCCCCCAGGCGCTGCCATGGTTAAGGTTGATGTTGAGGCAAAGGAAGAACAGGTCCGACAAAGGAGAGCAGCAGAAAGAGAAGCCAGGAGGTAAATCCATTATATCGACTCTATAACTCTGTTTGATCATTTCTTGAGATTCATGAAAACGTGTTTTAATTTACATTTGGTTTGAGAAACTAAATCATCAATGCTCAAAAGTTAATTCAATATTCTTGGGTTTAGTGAAGAAATAAATACCTGTTGGGTCTGTAGCTTCAAAAGTATAACTCTGAGGTTTAAAGCCGAGTCAGACTAAAGTATCAATTTTTGCTATATGTGACACTTAAATAGCTGTAATGTGCCAAATTTTGTGCTCTGGGGTCAGTCTCCTGTATAACAAAAATACTACTGAGCAGACTTTGACTTTTTTTTTATCTCATACTCTCTACATATCAGTAATCAGTTTTACTGAGTCCCTTGATGGTCTCCCCCCTTAAATCCACAATTTATTTTATATCTCATCCATCACACCTTTAACATAATAATATTCATGTAATAGGTTAGTGGACCTAAAAACAAGAACACCATTGTACTGGATACATGTATTGTTCTCCTACAGGGCCAGACGTCGGCGGGCTAGAGAAGCCAAGAACATCCTGGGTCACCACGATGGTCTCTCCTCTGATGATGAGGAGAGTAGCCAGTCTCTCATGTTGAAATTTAAATCTGAAATAGGTAATAGACTTATTCTCACTTCAGAAGTTTACTCAGATATTTAAAAAAAAAAAAAACACTTGTTGAAATTTTTTGAGCAGGGATTATCCAAACATTCGGGTATAATTTAATTTCATAACAACGCATGTCAAGGATTTCATATTTTATTTAAAAGTTTAGTCGGTATCCAAAGTGTATTGTGAAAACTTTTTTTCAGAGGAAATATCCAAGGCCAGAGAGAACATTTTTGATGACGTGGTTGAAGACTTCTCTGATATTGAATACATCAAAGATCAGTTTGAGGGCTGGAAGTTTACTTATGGAGACACCTACAGGGAGGCTTACATAGGGCTGTGCCTGCCCAAGCTTATGAATCCATTCATTAGAAAGGAGCTGCTCTTATGGAATCCTCTAGAGGTGAGCATATATTTTTTCTGATTCATTTACTAATTTAAAGATTAAATGTTGGAAATGCTCACTAATGGTATGTTTTTCTTTTTTTGTGTTGTTTTTATTATCTGAACTGTAAAACAAATGTAGGCAGCCTTCTTTAACTTAAAGTCTAAATACAGTGCTCTGAATCAGATTTATGAGTTTTAAAAAACATTTGAGGGTATTTCAATAAAGCATAAGTTTTGTTAACCTTATGATGTTGAGAATAAGTTTGTGTTGAACATTGAGACACTAACAACTGTTTTATCATCCAGGAAAACTGTGTTGACTTTGAAGACAGCTCGTGGTTTAACTCCCTTGTGTTTCTGGGTTTTAAAGAAGGGGAAGACATGGAGAGGTCAGACGATGACCTCAGACTTTTACCATCCATCGTAGAAAAACTTATTATACCAAAAATGACCTGTAGGTTTTTGCATTTCTTTTTTGCTACTTTGTTTTATTGCATTCAAAATACCAGTTTATCGTTAAAATTTAACGATAGTTAAGACATGTTAATAGACATGTGCTTACGACTTTGCTGTTTCTTAATTCATTAAGAATTTTTTTTTAAAATGTCTTCTTTTTCTCAGTTTTAGTCCAAGATGTCTGGGATCCATTGTCCACGACCCAGACAGCTCGTTTGGTCAACTTAACTCTGAAACTCATTAGGGACTATCCAACAGTTCATGCCCAGAATAAAAACTTCAGAGTAAGACAACAGTTTTGTCTGTGATTCAAAAGTCATTCTTGATGTTACTAATTAGCTCAGTTCTTGTTGTGAGGTAATGATGTCACAAAAATAAGTTATAAACTATAAATCATCTCTAGTTTGACTATCCAGCCAATGTTTTCTTTTGTATCCAGGCTTACCTTGAAGCTGTTGTGGCCAGATTGAGGAAGACCCTTGATGATGATGTCTTTATGCCAATGTATCCCTTAAAGTATGCTCTATTCTTAAACCTAAATATCTTTTTAAGCTAATTTCTGTGTGTTTTTAAATCTTAAAAACGGAGAGCACATGCTTCTTAAATAGCATAGTTATTTGAAGTAATTACGTTGCTAAGACAGATTCATGTCATATAGTTTTTTTGCAAGAAGATAACTTCACCTTCAATAAATAAAAGAATAGTTGTATCTGAGTTTGGCTTATTGATCAATGCTAAGGAAAGAAGTGTTTCTCTCTTGCAGTATTTTAGATAACAGGTCTTCTGGTCCGGCTGTATTCTTTCACCGTCAATCATGGACGTGTATCAAGGTAAGAGCCCATTTATATAGATCAGACTCTATTGTTATTGTTACCCCGTTAAAATAGATTGGTTTGTTATTTCTTGATAATGCCCAAAAGTATGTGTAGGTTAATTTACTTTCTCTGAAACTTAGTTATTTTGTTATGTTAGCTCCTTAACACTTGCTTTGTAAGTTCATAATTATAAAGTGCTATCATCTTAATGTTTTTTCATAACCACTGTTTTAGTTTTTTTAAAATAAACTGCTGTTAACATTTAAAAGATATTATTGAACCTATTTCTCAAATTATTTGAAAATTAATGGCTGCTAATATCTTATTTTGTCCATAAGTGATCATTATATTTTTAAGTTCATTACTGCTAATAATAACATCTGCTTCCTTTATACACAAGCAGTGTCAGCATCTTGTCAGAGGCATGCAGTCAGTCACATGTCAGTGTTTTGTATTCACAGTTACTGGGTAATATTTTGTCATGGCACCGCCTCATCTCTGCCCCAGTGCTTCAGAAGCTGGCCCTGTCAGGGCTGTTGAACAGATACATTGTCATTGGCCTGGCCTCGTCACACATTAACAGAGAAGCACTACAAAAATGCCAGGCTGTAAGTACAATATCAAATTCTAATAAGAACAAAGTTTCTATTGAAAGTGAACATTTATTACTTCTTTTAACTTTTAATGTGCCACAAGGTTTTCTGAATACTTCCGCCTCAATGCCGTAAGAATTTCCCGAATTGCGATCAACCGGTTATGAAATTAAATAAATTGCATAAAATCCATTTATCTTATTATTGTTATTCTGACGTCATCTTTTAGGATAAGAATGGTTATTTTATGTATCCGAAAGACTGTTTTGAGTTTAAAACTATTTTTACCTTTAGTTTAATATCATTACTTTAGTAATAAAGTATAGCAAAATCTCATCTTCAAAAAAACAAACATAAAAACTTCAAAAAAACTTCGCGAATCGAGCGATAACACTAGCGAGGGAAACAGCCACCATTGCCGGAAGTCGAAAACATCGTTTTTCACGCACTGAAGAGTTTTTATTTTCTGTAATTTTGTTTATAAAGAGAGTTCTATAGAGTCATGCATTATCGCACTTTGGTTAAAAAAAAACGGTAAACCGCGGATTATCACGCTTTGGCACAGTAAGAGTTAAAAATGCTCGCGAGTATTTTTAAATAATTTAATAATCTTATTTATGATTAGAATTTATTTATCTTTTTTTATTCTTATGAAATTAAATAATTGCTTTCCAACATAAAAATGTGTTCTTTTTGTTTTATCAGTTTTCACCCCTCACATACTTGTAATGGGTTGATAGTGAAATTTTACCTATTTCTTAGATGACACTGGACTTTCAGTTTGACATGTCTTAAGTTCAAAAGACAGATAAAGATATTGCTCAATCCACACAAAGCATAAAACAGAACTTGGAATCATTATCTCAGAACTTATTTCATGCCCAGCTCTCATTTCCATATTGTTATATTATTTCCCCAATTTCCATGTTGTTATATTATTTACCCACAGATCATCTCTACGTTTCCCAAAGACTGGTTCAACAATTTGGAAGGTGACTCCACATTGCCCCAACTTGAGAACCTTTGTCGCTACTTGGTCTCAGCTGCTAAAACACTGCACAAAGCTACAGCCCTAGAGAAGGACACAGAGAGATTGGAAGGGAGGTAACTGAAACTTGTAGAGCAATTGTTGGTATATTTGTGTATAGCGACAGATGGGCATTTCTTAACTCTCAATGTACCAAAGCGCGGTATACGCAGTTATAGTTTTATACCAAAGAGTGGTAATGCGCGACTCGATAGAACTCTCTTTAGAAACGAAATTACGGAAAATAAAAACTCTTCAGTGTGTTAAAAACAATGTTTTTGACTTCAGGCAATGGCGCTGTTTACCTCGCTAGTGTTATCGCTCGATTGGCGAAGTTTTTTTGAAGGTTTTTAAGTTATTTTTTTTTCTAAGATGCGATTTCGCTATACTTTATTACTAAAATAATAGTACTAAACTACAGGTAAAAATAGTTTTAACTCAAAACGGTCGTTGGGATACATAAAATAACCATTCTTATTCTTAAACATGACGTCAGTATGACAATAATAATATAAATAGATTTTACGCAATTTTTTTAATTTCATAACCGGATGATCGCAATTCGGGAAATTCGTACGGTACTGAGGCGGAAGTTTTCCAAAAACCTTATGGCACATTAAGAGTTAATGTTTAAACCCCCATAAGGTTTTCTGTAAACTCCCGCCTCAGTCCTGTGAGGATTTCACGTTTATTGCTATCAACCAGTTACAAATTTTAAAAATATTACTGAAAATATATTACTATTATTTTCATACTGACTTTATCTTTTAGGATAAGAATTAGGGCTGTTAACAATTAACTTAAATTTAATTGTTAACTTTTGAAAAATTAACGAATTAATACTTAATTTTGATTAAGCCAAAAATTGAAATTTATGATGTCACAAGTAACACTTATTAAAACGTTCTTGTTGAAAATCTAAATAAGACTGGAATATCTCCTTCATATGCCATCTTTTAACCAATTACGCAAAAAGACTTGTGTGTTGACCTTATTTGGTTCAAGTGATGAGCAAGTCTAATGGACTATATAACCAGCCGAGCTGAACAATCATTCACATGGAACTGAGATAACTGGTATGCACAAAACGGTCTTGGCAAGGAACAATTTTATCGAATATCGGTGTTCATTAAGTTTCCACCATTGTAGAGGGTTAATGGATTCAGGAACTTTCATTTCCATTTTGTAACGCAGTAATTCATCAGATGAGCTGTCGTCATTTTCTGCCTCAAAGTCAGACTCCATTACTGCCATTAGCTTGAAACGCTTTTCATTTTGTTTGATAAGTAGGCGAAGTGTTAGAACCATCGTAGGAAAAAAATATTATCAGCTTTGGTTTTAAGGGACGTATATTTAAATGATATAAAAAAAGATTATTCAAAATATTCTGAGAGTTGCTTCAGTTTTCTAAGATTTATACAAACCTGTTGCACACTAATGGAAGTCTTGTCTCAAAATTTGTAAAAATTCAGAAGTAATTAGCAGTGTTGCTACTACACCTTTCTGCCGTCTTGCCCAAAACTTGTTCGTGGGTGCCTTCAGTTAAAAATGTAGAGATCCCATGATGTGATATGAGGTGACTCATCTCCCCTCCCCATCTTTCTATTCCCCGGTGTTTAGAGAAATGATCAAGCAGATGAGCAAGCACCTGGTGAATATACACGCCATGGACCACGCCATGTCTTTGGCCAATGAATTCAGTTTCAAGATCTCTTAACAAACTTCCCACCTGACCACTAACTAGGACAACCCAGCTGATGTGAGCAGATGTAGTGTACAGATCCAATCTTGTTTGAACCCTAAATTTGCAGGCTTGTTGACATACTGATTGAAAGTTTGCTTGTAACACCAATATGTAATATTGAATAGCAGTTTATATTTTTAAGTAATTCATTTCAGTTTAGTGTTACATTTTTTCAGTATGTCTTTGAGGGCAGTAAAGTATTTTTTGTCAGAAAATATTCTGGATAATTCTTAGAGCTTGAGGAAGAGTGAAGTAAGAACTGTTTGAATTACATTCTGTTTAGGAACATGCTTGCTGATAACATGTTAAGTGATATATTTACTTTGTGTTTTTTACATTTTAAGTTTGCTCTGTGAGCTGTCTTTATTATGAATGAGTTTTCTGTTCTATGTATGAGCTTTCGATTGATAAATGAGTCGTCCATTTAATGAATAAACTGATAACTTAAATGAATGAGCTGTCCATTTTATAAATAAGTTGGGATGTCTTATGTACAACATGTTCTGTTTACAACATTTGCCCACTTATCTTTTCATATTTTTGTTTGTGTTTTAAAAAAAAAAAAATTACCATAAGATGCATCCTGACACTATGTAACTATAAAATTAGAACAGAAATGTTTATTCACTGCCCTTATGTTGTTCCCAGGTCTACCACTGTTTTAAATGTTCATGCATTCATAATTCACACATTCTCCATAGTCCTACCTCACCCCCCCCCCCTAGTCAGCAGATAGTAGTACCACACAACCACCAGACCTTTCCTCATGAATCTCATTTTTAAAAAATTTCCATATCACTTGAGTCACACTTGACTAAAAAAGTGAAACTTAAATTTCCTTAATCTTGCTTATTTGTGTAAATTTATAAAGATAACAGTAGTGGGTTAGATTTTTATGTCCTTTCTATAAATTTCACACATTTATACCATGCACAGAAAGTGATATAAAATTAAAGTATAAGTATAATTCTAGTTTTAGAAGAATTCTAGCCAGAAATCAGGCAATAGTCATAAATCCTTAAAGAAAAATTTTTAATGTCTGTATATATATGATGTATCTGATTTCAAAACTCCACATCCCCTCATTGCTTTGAATTTGTATGTAAGGACTGATCCAGTTATATGTCTTGTCTTTGATTGTTGAATAAACCATGTTGACCCATAAGACTGCTTGGCTCTTTTAGTGTTGTAACAGCTGGCGTTCAAAGGGTTAATCATTTAAAATTTATTGGAGCTCAGATTTTCTCACTTAAAACTTAAAGAGAAAATCGCAATGCTCAACCCATGGCCCACGTGCTTTGATGGTTAACAAGCTGAGTCTTGCTCAGGGATAATCAATGCAGACTTAAAGTACGTAATAGTAATAGTAACAAGTTTAGAACTAACCCCCTCGCCCCATGTGACAATAAGACCTCCCTCCACAATCATAAACTTTCTTTGACTAACCCACGCCACCAACCTTGGTGTAGGAAACAAGTACGTTGCCGCCCCCGCCCCTAAAAAACAATTTTTTTCAAGTGAAAACCGAATGACTGCTGAAGTTGAGGGTTATAACTGTACAGGGGGAGATGATTGCGTCAAACTTTATTAACCTTTTTACCTAATGAGTTACAGCCAGTTTTTAATGTTTATAGCTACAGTAGGGGCCTAAAGTCGTAAGTTCACTTTGGCCTATGTCGATTTGGGGGGGGGGGGGGACAAAAAATGTTAAAAGTTGTGAATTTGGTGGGACACAACGCCCCATCTCCGCCCCGGCCGCGTCCCACCAAATTCATAACAGGAGTCAAGAAAATTTAATCATATTGCAAATAAATGCATTCAAGAATGACGTTTACGCGAATTTTGCTACCAAATCTGAACTACTGTTTGAGCAACTGAGAAAAGATAGTTTATCAAGTGTTTTTGCTTTTACTTTAGCAGAGTTAGAAAAGATATTAGTTTTGTTATTGAAAGTTTTTGTCACGTTGAAGTAGTAAAAAAGTACCTTTCTGATACTACTAATAGCACAATGCTGTTTCATGAGTCATAGTATCCATTTATACTAAATAAAAGCAGTTCATGTTTTTGAAAAAAAAAAATTTTTTTTAACATACATCATACAGCTAACTATAAATACAAAAGTTAATATTTATTAGAGAAATAAACAATTTATTTGATATAGTGACATAGTTTCTGAGCTTATTTACAAGTTCAATCACACACTTAGACACCGTCCTTCAATTTTAATTTTTTGGTCAATATTTTTCTATTGTGTAAGTCTTGAAGGGATGCGTTGAAGCTAGCGGTCAGTTGGCTCAAGTAGCGGTCAGGGATGGTGGTATCGCGGTCCCACCGGTCGCACACCATGCCGTAGTCCGAGGAGCACTTCCTGTAATGGTGGAGGTATGCGTCGGAGGGGTCAACCTTGACCGTCTGCCACTCCTCCCTGTTCTGTTTGCTGATGTGGTGAATACCGACCTCGAAGACCCTCCAGGGACAGAGCATGACCTTTGTCCTCACCTGGAATGAAAGGAGAAAGCAATCGTTGATTTATTTATACAAACATATTGTGAGGTAGCGGGAAGTAAAAGGTGGACAATTCTAGTCTATCTACCTAAATAAAGTAAATCTTAATAGTTTTTATTTTAAAATATTTGCTTTTAATTGGGTAAAATAAATATCATTATTTTTCCACTAAATATATTATAAAGTATTAAGAGCTAAATGGTAGAAACACCTCTTAAAATTTAAATAAGTAAAATAAAAAAAATATCAAAAACTTTCGTAAATACAAACATAAAACTAAAAGAAACGTCGAAATATAAAATTATAAAATCCATGTTATATCTCCCCCACCCTTACGGTATGTTCTCTTACAAAGAAGATATCTTATTTCAAATCTAAAACTATTTCAGTGCTAGTTTGTTTGAAATAAGCGTATAAACAAGAATTAACACAGATGGTCATTAAAACTCGTTTATTTCCTAAAAGGGGGGGGGGTCCGTAGAGGTGGCCTAAGCTGTCATCATTGGTTTACAGCAGTGGTTCTCAAATAGTGGGGCGCGCCACCAGAGGCGGCCGCATGGGTTCGTAAAAGAGGGGGCTCGTTTGACCTTAGAGGTGCACATATAACAATTTTATAGACAAACGATATTATTTACAGTGCGGAGAGGGGGGAGCGAAATGATTTTTTCTTCCTAAGGGGACATGACAGAAAATAATTGAGAAGCACTGGTGGTTTACAGTAACATAAAATTGGAAACCAAGTTGTTCAGACATTAGGAAGAGGCACAGTTCTTAGTGATAGATAATAATATGTGACATCATCACCACACCCAATGGCCACCATTACCCGCTCCACAAACATCGACATAAGACAAAGACACAATATTTTTATATTTGCCAACCTGGGACAGGAAAGATAACACTAAAAACGTCCGGCAAAATGACTCTATTCCCAAATAAATGACGGAGTTTTAAGGACAATGTCATCACTTCCATCATGGTGAGGCTGAATGGCCACCATGGGGACAAAAGTGTCGATCTGAAGACCTATAACTATAACATTATTAATACGATATGAAGAAGACTGGAGGGTATTGAAATAAAGTCGACATAGGAGCCGTCAGTGTAGGCTGTACAGAATGAGTCACCAAACATAAACGACGCCATTGTCATTCCAAGCTACTAAAGTATTTGAAAAAAAAAACCAATGTAAATATTCTTTTGAAAGAATCCAAATTAGAGCTAACCTAACACCATCGCACACATTTTTCTCGCCCCTGTACTATATTTATACATTAAAAACAAAAAAATAATTAATTAATACAAAATAAAAAAATAAAATCAATGAACCAACGAACATACATTTGGTATGGACACATGCACCAATCTCAATGGGGCCGTTCTTAATTACTTCACGCGATTTTTTCCGATTTTTACCCCCCCCCCTCCCTACTTCTTATCACAAAAACTTTGACCCCCTCCAATTTGACGTCACAAACCTACACCCCCCCCCCACCAAGCTATATTTTCTAATTGAAAATTAGCATGTTGCGAATAATTTTTGCGGGGATCATTTTTTTAAAGTATGCATTTATTGTAAGACTGAACACTAATGTATTAACACGCATGAAGCCATTGAATAAATGTCATTAAATGAATTATTAATTGAAAGCAATCAAATATTTAAATGGAACTTTTATTGAAGGTGCGCCATTGGAAGTGACGTCACCCCTAGGCGCATGACGTAATTTATTTCTCTTTGGTAAATTACAGGTACTTCATTTGGCTCATATATCTTACATTTTCTCTGGATTCTTATAAAAGCATGTGACCTAGTGATTTCCACATTCTGAGGATAATTTAAATAAACTTAAACAGTATTTATAGCTTTGCAATAATGAAAAACAAACAATACTACTCGACTCATTGTGGTTAACATGCATGTCTGTTTGCTCAGTGATCGGTCTATAAATTATACAGTTCATCAGAGAGTTGCACTGAATGTAAAACAAACAAACAAACACACAAACTTTAAGGCTTACATCATAAAGGGCACATACATAAAGAAACTTTTACAAATGTAACAAAGATATAAAACTAAAATGCTACCTCACCCTGGTGAGACCTATACTAGAATATGCATCTTCTGTATGGGACCCATCCACCAAAGAAAATATTGATAAGTTAGAACATATCCAAAAAAGAGCTGCCAGATTCATTACTGGAGAATATTCAAAACTGACAAGAGTAACACCGTTAGTTAAATCATTAAACCTTGAAACACTAGAGGATAGAAGAACCAAGAGTAAATTAGTAATTATACATAAGGCAATTAATTCTAATTTAGAAATACAACGCAAAGATAACCTAATACAACCCTCAAATAGGCATAAAGTTAAAAACACCTTCCTTATTCCATATGCAAGAACAAACACATACAAGTTTTCTTTCTTTCCGTCCGGTATTCGGGTGTGAAATGGGTTGCCTGAAGAAACCAGGAAAGCCTCCACTTTATCATCTTTTAAAACTCTAGTAAGAATATAGGACTAAACACAAACCATAGAAATACGTAGGACGCAATAATCTTATGTACAGAAGGAGCGTCTGTAACATATAAGATAAGATAAGATACCACATTTATTAGTAATTTATTATTTTTAAAAATAAGGAAAATGAACAGTATGACACGTACTTTCCCTTCTCCTGTGCGATTGCAAAGTTTTGGATTTATATAATGCGTTTTTAACGAAACCTCACGCAAAATTTTTTTTTAAGGAAGGAGCGACCATACAATGCATTAAAACCGGAATACACACAATGCCCGACTAGAACAAACATTACCCAAACTTTTCTTACACCGATGCCATTGATGGTTCTAACAATAACTTTTCTCCATTTAATTATGAGCCACCTGTGGGTAGATAGTTTGGTTGTCTACTTGACATTTTAAAAAAAATATAAAAAAAAATACACAGACCTGGCTGAATTTCCGAGATCTCGCCGTGACGGCTGTAGTTACCAGCTCGGCGTCTCTCTGCCGGTCGAACCCTTGGTGGAAGAAAGCGCTTTGGAACGAGAATCCGCAGATGTTGTTTTTGAGAAGGTCAGAGAACGTCTTCCTCCACGTTGTGGAGTTGCCGTGCGGCACGATGTACTCGTCAATGTCGTTGAAAGACACCAGGTCGTGCACGGACATGACCCGGTAAAGGCAGTCGTTGTTTGCCAGCAGCTGACCTTGGTACCACACGTCACGGGGCGCCACCGAGACCGGAAGCCTCCACGGCAGGACGGTGACCAGTTTCCGGTCGGCGTACGCCTTCAAAATGTCCGACGCCACTTCCGGTAAGCTGTGGTTGTAAAAATAAAAGTGTTCCGCGCCCAAAATTCTCGACAGCTCTATGAACTCTACGAGCCGGAATGCCGAGATGTTACCGAAAAGTGGCGAGACACAGATGGCGAAAGAAAGTGGGGCGCGGTATGGTGTGCTGACAGTGCTACTGATTTGCTGAGGAGGTTTTGGAGTGAAAGGCACTTGAAACGGGTTGTTTACATTATAGGGATTAGTTTTGAAAACTCGCGGGTAAGAACTTAAGAAGTGGATCCTATCCTCGTGCGGTCGCACGCTATAAACAGGGAGCGAGATTTTCGGCCCGTATTTGGTTAAAGTCACTTCGATCGATTGAAGGCTTCCGGGCTCTATGGTGTCTGGAACGTGACACGAGTAAATATATCCGCCGAATTTTTTCCCGTGGTTCTCGCACAGCTGATACTTCTCCGCCTTGCGGGGGCTCGAGAAAAGTGGGTCGTTAAAGTGGCAATAAATACCGGAAGTCCTGGCGGAGCTCTGGGAACTAAGCGTCATTATTCTGATATACGCCTTCTCTTTCCTGTCATCGACGTACGCCGAATAGAGATACGTCTCCTTCCCCAATGCGAAGAAGTCACCGGTCCCTCTTTGGCCAGAATTTTCCCGTACCTCGGGTTCTTCCAAAGGTGTCGGTTCGAGAAATTTGAAAGTCCCCACTTTAGTAAATGAGACGGTATTTGAAACCGATTTGGGAATTCCGTCGGTGCCGTTGTTGAGGCCGAACCGACGTAGAAATTGTCCGCGGAGAGGATCCGTCCCGTTGTACGTCAGACCGAGATTAGAACCTGGCTGATCGGTGGACGAGAAAAAGATGACGGACAGCGATTCCTGTGATCTGGAGGCGATCTCTTTCTGGTCGATGTTGATGATGAACAGAAGGATAAGGATAAGGTACAGCAGAAAGAGGAAGCTCATCAGTTTCCGGTACACCAGTCGTCTGAACCATGATGGCACGATCATTGTACTTAATCGCGATCACCATTTATCGTCTATTCAATGGTGGATTGCGGCGTCTTGAAGTTTTAAGGTGGTCACCGATGTCTTGTTGTAGGTAGTTCCGGTACATAGAACCAACTCTCTTCCGTAGATCTTGTTTTTTCACACTCTAGCACCTTTAAACTGAAATAATTTTCATTGATTTTTAATTTTTTAAATTTTATTTAATTTTTTATTTTAAATTTCGGGGAACTAATGACCAGGGAATGGGGAACCACGGGGAATTTCCGATGGAACTGTTATGACGGCTGTTGAAACAAACCAACAACTTCTGTTATTTTAAATGTCATTTGTTGTTGATATTCTGTAGTTGAAGGGTCCGAAAAACTTGACCGGTGCTTTTACATCAAATGGTTGGAGTTATTGCTCGTGTTTCCATCTCACTTCATCTTGTTTTTCTGAAGACACGTGGGGTGAATTCTATTATCTGAAGTTTATTAAAAAAAAACAAAAAAACATGAAGAAAATTATATGAAATAAATTATGACATATATGAGTGAAATGATTTAGGTAAATAAAAGGTGAGTATAGGAGAGGAGTAGAAGCGGGATTTTGTCGATAAGAGTAGGGGGAAAGAACGGTGGATGCGGGAAATTCAGGTGAGAGTTCAGGTTCCCCAGGACCATAACACTATAGTTTGAGACAACTAAGCCCTAAGCGGTATAGACAATGTTTCTGTAATATTTACAACAGCCACAATAAGTTTCAAATATATAAATATTTAACAAATGGTTTAGATTTAGGTTCATCAGATTTCAGAATCTCAAATAAGAATGCCATAAACAATGCTGACCGCATGTTAAAAAACAAACAAATAAAACATCTTAATATTTGTCTTCGTGGTAGAGTAATGCAGGCAGTGGAATAATCATAAAGTCTAAAACAATAGCGAAAATTTAAAAAAATATGAATCATTCAAATAAATAAATAATTTAAGAAATATGTAACTAAATATTTTATATAACATGTATTATATCAGAATCTATTTTTTTAAATAGTATTAAATAATCTACAGCATAAAGACAATTTGAGTTGGAAGACATCCATTAAAAATGTGAAGACGGTGAAGACGTTGAAGACCTTGGTGTTGGGTAAGGACTTCGTGACACAGAGGTGTGACTAGACGCGTCTAGGTGGCGACCGAGACCACACATACCACCTACCCATTTTTTTTGGTGAGGCCTTCTTTAAAGAAAAGAAAATTAACTATGAATAAATGCCATCAAATATCACTACTTCCATTCAACAAAGCATTAATTCCCCTGGGGCTCTAATCCCTTCTTCCATTTCATGCCTTCATTTTCTTTAATTCTTCCCTTTCCCGTTAGAAATAAAACTTGTGTGTGAGGCCAACATAATCGTGTGTTGTAGGACATGGGTAAAGTTGTGACTGGTGTAAGATAGGTTTTGTTTAAAGATTTGGAAAAAGAATTTTACTATTGAAAATATGCATCTGAAGTTTTTCAAACCGGCAATCATTCTTGACCCCTCCGCAAAAAACACGCTCTGACAGACACTTAAATATTAATGATGTGATGAGTTAAACTTTTTAAATGACGAAGAAAGACCGCGCTCACGAGGGGGTCGGAACCAAATATAACAAAAGGATTTAAATATATTGAAAATATATAAAAAATGAATAGATCAATACTTTAAATTTTATTTTTTCAGAAAATAATCTCTTCACAAACTCTTTTTGCACTTTGCACGTAATCATATTTTAAATGACTTTCTACTTTTGAGAATATTCCAAATCATTCAAACATCATCAAGTACCAAAACTGGAATATTCTTTGTTGATGTCCTACGCCCCTGTCAGCGTAAAAGTCTTTAAAAGTATTAATCTTACACCAAGATCTGTTTTTCAAACATTGACATTTACATAAATCAATAATTATTTTGTTTTGTTTTTGCGATTAAGTGTTTTATCAAATTATTGAAATTTTTAAAATCATAAACACAGAATTCTGATGTAAAGCTAATGACAAAATTCTTCTCTTTAGAAAATTTTCTAAACTGTTTGACTACCGGCGTAATTCGATTACTCACACTAATATCTCCACTCACACTGAACGATACTCTATCAGCGCGTATCCATCTATATTCGATTACTCACTACGTCGTTGTTTTAGACCCATCACGCGTGACGCTCAGGAAATAATTTAGCCCTCGGTCCTCGCAGTTTTTGGGAGCCTCGCCATGGCTCGGTTAATAAGTCATCTTCGCTCTAATCGGTGATCAGCCCTCGGTCCTAACAGGGCGGATATTAGGGGCACTTTTCGCGCCTGTTCCCCATCCATCTCTCTGCCACAGTTCCGATCCCCAGGCGAGCGCTGGGGACTGTCCTGCGACCGCGTATTTGTGGCTGGGTAAAAGGACAACTGATTGCATATTACTGGATCATCTTACTTCGTCAAAGGCTGGCTGAGGGGCCACTACAGCTTATTACAGCTACACTAAAGCTTATTACAACTACACTACAGCTTATTACAGCTACACTACAGCTTATTACAACTACAATAGAGTCTATCATAGTACACTAGAGTCTATTACAGTACACTAGAGTCTATTACAGTACAACAGAGTCTATTACAGTACAACAGAGTATATTACAGCTCACTAGAGTCTATTACAGCACACTAGAGTCTATTACAGCACACTAGAGTCTATTACAGCACACTAGAGTCTATTACAATACACTAGAGTCTATTTACACACATCGGAGTCTATTACAGTACACTAGTCTATTATAGTACACTAGAGTCTATTACAGTATACTAGAGTCTATTGCAGTACACTAGAGTCTATTGCAGTACACTAGAGTCTATTACAGCACACTCGAGTCTATTACAGTACACTAGAGTCTATTACAGTACACTAGAGTCTATTACAGTACACTAGAGTCTATTACAGTACACTAGAGTCTATTACAGCACACTCGAGTCTATTACAGTACACTAGAGTCTATTACAGTACACTAGAGTCTATTACAGCACACTCGAGTCTATTACAGTACACTACAGTCTATTACAGCACACTAGAGTCTATTACAGTACACTGGAGTCAATCAATTTAGACTAATCTATTACAACATTGCTTTTTTAAAGTACAATATAGCCTATTACTTTACCCTTACAGCCTGTTACACTAATGTAACAGTCCCTTATACTACACTTACAGCCTGCTACACTACTGCAACAGTCCCTTATACTACACTTACAGCCTGTTACACTAATGAAACAGTCACTTATACTACACTTACAGCCTGTTACACTAATGTAACAGTCCCTTATACTACACTTACAGCCTGTTACACTAATGTAACAGTCCCTTATACTACGCCTAGAGCCGTTTACAATATACTGTAGTCTTAGACTGGGGCCTTTAAAGCACATCAAATCCTATTAAAGCACAAATAAAGAACATAATTTTCGGTGATTAGACAAAACATAAAACGGTGAGTGACAAAACGACAAGGTGACAAAACGAAAAGGTAACAAAGTGACAATATGACAAGGTGACATAAAGTCTGATTCTCAAATTCACGCTCTGCCCAGTCTTTCTTTGCGTTTGTGCATTTGAAATAATTTGATTTTATTAGTCTTATGTTCTTTATTTTATTATTTTTTGCCTATAATAAATATTTTTCAAATTATCTACATACTTGAAATGTTTATTATTGTATGTCACTGTCAACACCACCTGAGAGTGCCATAAACCTACAATGATAAACGTGTGCCTAAAATTTTCATTTCGACGCGATCAGATGTTTTGGATTGCACACGAACCTTAAAAAAATCCATGATTTATATATGCTTGGCAAACTTATTCATTTCGAGGAAAAAGGATCACAAATAAATTTTAACGCTTGACATTTATTCCATTCCTGCACTCTTGCCAAAGGAGGTTCGGTTAAAATAAAAAATCTTAATTTCAAGGTTATTTCCCCTGATTGTGGATTATTTCCCATGTTTAAGTCTGGAAAATAAAAACTTTAAATCCTAGGCTTTGTATTTACGAGTCAGGTTTTTATTGTCTTCCCTTCGCTGCGGAGATGATCCCAAGAACTTTAACCCGAGAGCCATTCCACGTCAGGTGCTTCCGCCACGAGACATTGACGAGTTCACATAACTTCTTTTGTTTATTGCAGATGTCGGTCTCATTTTGGTTTTGTGAAAGAATTTCTCTCAATTAGCGTTGGTCGCATTTATTGTTTTGTTTGTCCGTTTGTCGTCTGTTTTTAACACTTGAGTAAAGTCGATTCAGACGTGCGGTGATTTCCTGGCGTGCAGACATTCAAGGGAGAGCTCAGATCTCTATGTTTTTTTAAACCTAGATAACCTGTTATATCGGTTCATTTAATTTTTTTTAAAGCATTCATCATAATAATCTTTCAAAACTTATTTTATCGGCAGTTTAAATATTGCATTCTTTTTTCATGTGTCTAATGCAAGCCAAAAAATGTAAAATCACTTTGTCAAAAGAATGTAAATAATTTTCAGTTTTATGGTTTTAAACAAAGATCACTTTTAAAAAAACCACTCTATGTGTTGCACCAGCTCATCAAACGCTGATTAAATAGACATCAGTAATATCAGAATATCTATCACAACAGGCTACGCTTAGGCCTACATGAAGAGTTATTTGGAACCATTAGAGTTTGCAATACATAAAACAAAGAGAAGACAAACCTCATCTTTCATAATTCGAATTATTTTAGTCTATCGTACATCAAATAAATCACTTGTACATAAATATATCAATATAAACAAGAGCTCTGCCATTGATTTTAATTTAAAACAACCAAAATGTATAGATGAATAAAAACGCGATTAAAGTATGTTATTAAACCTAACATACAAAAATTTCTTTTATTGATAAAATATTACGAATAATTTCCCTACCAGGCAGTAGTCCAGCTTAGGGCCTAGAATCTTCAAATTACCTCTTATTTTGTCTGTCGTGTGTCCTGAATATTCCAAAACAAAACATTGCTCAGTTTTTATCCTCTCTCTATAGATAAAGTTGCATGTAAAAAAAATAATAAAAAAAAATACTGCTATTTTTCGCCTCTATACTTTAGAACTCTCTATTCCGTCTCGTGACTGACGCAATCCGCTGAGCGGCATCTCGCTAATGACATGCTCTCGCAGTTCCCATTGAATGAGGACTTGACATGCAAGAGGGAACATGTCAAAATGCCATTAAACCCCCCGGCGGGTAAACCAGATGGCTAAGACGGGATGGTGTTCCTTGAGTCCACGCTCGCTGGACGAGACGACAGCAGATTAGCTGGACACGAATCGACTTGACGTTAGGATTTCCCTTTTTAAAATAACATTTAGATATATTGGATTATTTTTATGGCAGAAATTTAGTCTATTTAGAAACACATAAGACGTACAGCAATGTGCGATCCAAGGAAATGATATAAAATTTATAATTAAAATCCGTAAAGTATTTCGAATGTTCTGTCATTAGTTTTGTTATTGCCAGTAGAACTGGGCTGTCCGCGCCTTTGGCTAATGATTAATATATAATATATATTTTTTGCGCCCTTAACAAATTTCAGCTTGGCGGCCTTTTCAGTGCTTAACTTAAATAAATTGAAAGATTAGCCCTCGGCGCCCTTGGCAACTGCCCCGATCCCAAGTCGAAATTGTGCCTCTGGTTATGACAATTAAGAAAATTTTTGCGTCTTTGTGCAAGAGCAAATATATTGTCAAATTAAAAGTGAGAATTATTTGAGATTATTCATAATTAGATCTAGTTATTATAAATAATTAAAGATGAATAATTGCAATAATTTGTTAGACGAATGAAAAAGAAATCAATTCTCTTATCACCCCTGAAATGTCATTTTTCTCTTCCTTAAAGTTTTTTTTTTGGGGGCAGCTTAAATCTAAAGACGTTGCTATGTGTTATTGAAGACTGTGGTCCAGGCAGGGCCGGATGTAGGCTTGATGGGGCCCTAAGCTATTTGAGATATAGAGGCCCTTTTCAACGGGTCCATATATTCTATGAAAGTGCCTATAAAAATACCGGGTGCCTCCAAAAAGTTAGGGCCCTAAGTTTGTTTAGCAGACAGGTAAATCCAGCATAGAGTACAGGGTTTGGAGACAGGCAAACAGAGTAATTTTCCCCTGTTTGAAATTAGCAAGATATTGATGTCTATTTTAAGGAACAGATCCCAACGTGTATACCACTAAAAACATTGAAGTAGTATGTAAAAAACAAAACAAAAAACAACAACAACAGAAAACAACAACAACAAAAAACCCAAACATCAAACAACAACCTGCGTATTTATTTTTAGTTATTTTTCCATAAATTACAAGATACCACCCGCGGCGTAGCATACGCGCTTATAGATATTGGCAAAAAAGGGATTGGGGAGAACAGACATAAACAGCAGCTCGAATAAACGAGAACAAAACTAGTGAACGCAAGATGCATTGCTGATCTCGAGACATGCGCATTGTCGTTGAGCTACCACCCTCCCTCCCACACCACCCTAACGAGGGTCATTCGTCATGCTTGCTTGCATTGTGCTTGTTCTTATTTCTGGTGAATGCAATATATATAAACACGTAGCGGTATTTTACACAAACGTATTATGAATTTGGTATCCTCCCACTGAATGCATTGCAATTACTCCCCCTTACATGTGGAGCTGTCTCAATGCCAAAACATTTCAGAAGACTCAGACATTTTGTATCAAATATATTTTGGGTACTAAAATAAGTAATATTTCTGTATTCCTTTTTTGTAATTGCTGTTACCGATTTTTAGATCTAATATTGAAATGACAAAACATGATTGCTTAAAGTTATTCTCTCGTCCCTGTTTACTGTGCATGCACGTTTTTCACTTTTATTTTTAAAGGTTTCCTTAAGACCGACACTGCATCTTTAGTTTATTGTGTGGGACCGCGAGAACTAAAAGTATTATCTACACACGTTTGAGAACCCCTGGGTGTGGGAGTGTGTGTGTGTGTGTGTGCGGGGGGGGGGGGGGGGGGGGAGGTGGAGGAGATTTGTCTCCCTTGCCCGATATGTCTGTGACGACGTCCTGGTATCATGGCCATCTAGGTGAAGGTCGCACTGGTATCAACTTTCTCTCAATGACCCAGAAGGGGCAGGTTTTAAAAAACGAAATCGCCTAAGGCTGGATGACGTATTGGGCTATCGCATTGCACTATTAAAGGCACCAATTTGGAAATGTTTCCAGATGACATATTGGGCTATCACATTGCACTATTAAGGGCACCAATTTGGAAATGTTTCCAGATGACGTATTGGGCTATCACATTGCACTATTAAGGGCACCAATTTGGAAATGTTTCCATTGCCGATCTGAGCTGATTTATTTTCATGTACAGACATCTCACTAATTCTAAGGGGGTTGTGTGGTAGCAGGGAGAGTAGGAAAAGGTAGGGCGCCCTTAAACATGTGCAAACTGTGCACATCGGGGGCGCCGAATTCCTAGGGTGCAAATCAAATATATTAAATATTGTAGAGAACATTCTTGTTTTTATTTTTTGATGTGAGTAGCTCCAACTTCTTTAATTAATTACTTTATTTGAATAGCAAGGACTTGCTCAATCTCACACGGGCATAGGCGCAATCAGATCAGAACCCTGGCTTATTGACACAGGCATTAATTGTATTGGCAAAATTATATTATTAGTTTATTGACATTGACGGGCGAAGGCTCCGCCGTTTCTTTGTCTGTCCGGGGGCCGCCACGATCCTAGAGCCGCCCATGTAAAAGGTCCTTTCAGAAATACCATTTTTTGAAGAGGATATGAGAGGTTGACCTAATAGTTGATGCCATGTTTGATGACAGACCGACGGGATGAAAGCAAAGGAAAGACGGGAGTTAGCCCTACACGCTGGGAGTTAGCCCTACACGCTGGGAGTTAGCCCTACACGCTGGGAGTTAGCCGTACACGCTGTGAGTTAGCCCTACACGCTGGGAGTGACGTGGAAATCTAAATCATAGCCTGTGGTTCGAATGTCCATGTGCAAAATAATAAAGTCACGTGCACAGTTGAATATCAAACATCGGGGCAAAATTGTACATCCTACAGGCACGTGTATTAAATGATCCTTATCAAGATTTGCTGCGCGGTAATTCTAAGCTGCCGCGCTGAGTCGTTCAGATATCTGCGTAGCTGCAAAACTCAAAGGGATCACTGATCATAATGCTGAAAATCTTGAAGTTACGTCAAGTGATCATAGGTGATTGGCCAAATAACCAGATACCGGGTGCACGATTTTTGTTGCATTTCTGTTTTTATGGTGAAAAAAAATGTGCTGTACAAGAACACTGTACTATGACCATCAGAAATGACGAAGACTCAGGGTTAGGGGGGATGGACAGGGTGTCATGGGCAGAGGCGTGACAACGACTTGGCATTAGGGCAGTTTCCAAACGCGCCGAGGGCTAATCCTTCAGTTTATTCGTATCTTTTAATTCCCTACGTTTTGCATTTTTAAAAATATCCATTTGTCAAGGGCGCCAAAAATAAATTATCCAAGGGCTCTAAAAAAACCCAGTTACGCCTCTGGTCATGGGGTTCGTAGCCACAACGACTTCCGGGTTGGGGACGCGCTGGTTATCAAAATAAAAATTGTATTTGAGAACCGCTCCAAAGTATATTACCAGACGATATTTCAGCACGTATTTAAAGCCCAATGTTAGCAAGCAACAAATCAATATTGCAGCTTGATGAATTACTTTTACCGAAGTGTATAGCGTTTTCTTATGATGAAGTAGATGTAGTAACAGAAAAGGACGCAGGGTAAAAAAAATGTGACAGAGAAGAGAATTATTATTCATACTTAAAAAAGGAAAGTAGCTGAACGTCTAATATTCAATCCTTTTGGGAGCTGTATAAAAAAACAAATATTATCGAACAATTTCTTTGTAGTTCTTTCGTGAAGAGGTCTTGAAGAAAAATGTTGCTAGCTCTACGCTTGATGAATCATATTTGTATTTTAAATAAAGTTGAATCAAAAGCAGTTTAATCATTCACTTCATTCGGGGCTGATCTAAAATGTTAATAAAATTTTCTAATTAGAAGATTTCGTTTTTTTTTGTGTGTAGTTAGGTCCCTAATTTTTCAATCAATTTTAAACGTTGTTACCCTATTATTTGACAGAATAATTCAAGGCATAAAAACAAATTTTTACATGACGGAATAGGCTCCTATGGATGAGACCTTGTTAACCTTTAAAAAAAAAAAGCTTTTAGCTATCCTATTGAATTTCTTTGCAATTATGGGACTTTATTATCGTGACTTTTTTTTCTGCCATTTTTTTCTGACTTACTTTTTAAAGTGAATGGTACTGCGTCATTTATAGCGAATGGGATCTTTTTTTTCCCCCAGTGTTTTGTCACCAGAGCCAGCGACACACTTTATAACAGAGGTGGCATTGACATGAGCCAGAGGTCAACGTCCTTGATGACACGCCGGTCAGAGCCGGGGCTGTACCTAATTCTCTCCATGTCCATCTCGTCTGGCCATAAGTTTGGCGTCTGGGAACTTGGACTGTGAGGCCTTTGAAATGCGTAGTAGTTGATTAAATTTTATCATCGAAGTTTGGTCTGGTGTCTTTGATGGTATCGTCTGGACAATTCATCTGTATCAAATACTTGGGTAAATGAGGAGGGGGGGCGAGGGATACTATGTGGAAGCAAGGATTTGTGCCCTGTGCCTGCTAAGCTTTCGGATTACCGGCTTCCCATTTGGTACACAAATTGTTTTCTGGATGTGGATTGAAATTTGGCGTCAACTTAAAAAAATGTTTAAAAACACAACAACAACATATTCAAAGCTTTTGAAATTTGATACACTCAGCATCTTACTGGATAAAATTGATTTTAAATTGAATTTTTTTTTTTTAATGAAGGGGCACATAATAGTAATAGTTGAGAGTCTCTGGTGAATTTCAAACCGTTTAGTATAAGCTTAACAATGTATGCTGTAAGTGCAGCTGACTTGCAAATTATCTTCGTACTTGTGTCCTCTATTTCTGTGATGGCAGTTTTATGTCTTATGTCCGGCTGACACCGGCAGGGGTCAGGGGGTCACGAGGTCATTGTGATCGTAACGTGAGCGGTGCTGGGAACAATGGAACCAGACTCGCAAGGTCGTGTCTGCTGATTCAGCTTTGTTGAATGATGTCGGCCAATGTGATACGTTGTTGAGAAATGTGAATGAAGAGGTCTTCGAGAGTAACGTTGAAAAAACGTAAAAAAATTCGATGACGTCATTTTGTCTTTTTTTTTTTTGTCCGGTCAACGAATTATCTTTATGTGATAACTGCTTGATGAGGCTTGTCTAGGAATATGTGAGCTAAAGCTCACCACCCNCCCCCCCCCCCCCCCCAACCAAAATTTTTTTAAAAAAAAATGGGACCGTAATGAATTAAGTTTAAACAAATCTTCAGTTGGGTCGGGGATGGGATGGTGGTGAATGATTCCATAGCGGCATTTTTCAGGAGAGGCCCAGCAACCGACATCAGGCATCATTCTCTCGATGCTCGAGATCTTGGTGGACAGAAGGGGTGGGGTCAAGCTTGGTTTCTGCCAGGATTTAAAACTACCCCACCACCAGGACCAAGAGCTGCTTTATAAACTGAGAAAAATAATAGAAACTTTAAAAAAAAATTATCATTGCTAGTTGCCGTTGACTGACATGAAATATTTAGTGGGTAGGGGCGAACTGTTTGTGGGGTGTCAACCAACATTTACTTGTCATTTTGGATTTGCGTATAAGACCGCCTTTAGTGATGGGTGATGTTAAAAATAAGGACGTCGATGTACACATCCCAACATTTGGAGGCACGAAATATTAAGATTTGAGAATGGTAAAATGACCGACAGACGATGGTTGGGCTATTCGGTCTAATAGGGCTGCGGGTGGGTACTACCAGCGTGTTGCTTCGTTGCCTGACCGTCAAGTGGTGCTTGGATATGTATTAGAAAGGCGGCTTATTTGATTCATCAAATAGATTAAATTGAGTCAGTTAGCAAAGAGCTATATATTTATACATTTCGAGAAACAAACATAAAGATAGTACACAAAAATCTTTATTTAGAAGAGGCATTTGTAATGTGTAAGATACAATACAATATACTACACAATGATAATATAATGAATTTAATTTAAAAAATTAAAAAAATAACAAAATGTTCATGCGTAATTTAAAACAATTAATGCCTATGCTTTTCGTATCTGTTTTTTTATTTTTATTTTGAGAAGTAGTTAAAATGTGGTAAGTAAACTGTCTATGAACTCAAACCATTTCACTTCGTTCATGTGCATCCATGATTCTTAATATCTTTTTGTAAAGTATATAAATCATGGCACACAAAAATTTTAAAAATTTACTGTATGAACACCCAAAAACGATTCATTTCCTTAAAGAGTAATCAATAAAGTTTGTTACTAATTTGTTGATACAGAATTTTTTAACAACACACAATACTATTTTTTTTATTGTACCCACCACTAATATGGTAATCAATATTCATAGTAGCAGTATTCACACCACCCCTCGCCCTCCCTCTGTAGTTGCATGGGTTAAACAATGTACAACCCTTACTGTACAACAACACTTAGTATGTTTGTACAACATTAGCTGACCTCAGGTCAGGGCACCGACCCCTGGGGAGCGATAAACGTCACTAGATGTTAAGTTAGTTGTTAATTTTCAATGCGTTGGACGGAAAGCACCCAGTCAGATCCTGGTTGTGGAAAAAGGGTGGAGGTGGGGGAGGGCATGGTATATGTCAATGGTCAATGTTCCACGGCTCAGGTTCTCTACCCTCCACCTCCCCCC